>JBBPKI010001555.1:0-11807 GCA_038089155.1 Nevesoporus exiguus
GCATACTTGCTGGCCAACCGACACCGATTCGTGCTCGCAGGCGGAGAAAGCCACGGTTTACGTTCGGGCAGGACACTGACAAAGATTGGCTCGATGGAACCCGGTGTATATGCAGAGGCCGGACGCCGTATCTACTCAACTACCCGACGGTGGAATGCGAGCACTGTAACAGGCGGTATCATGCTGGATGTGTCTTCTTCCCTGTCGATGCGGCCATGGGACAGCATCAAAATCGGTTCATGTGTCCGCTGTGTTGTTTACGCAAGAAACGACCGTATATTTATTCAGAAGTACGGGTGAAGCATATCGGTTCGTCAGGTTTCATTTTATTTTCTTTGCGGAGAAAAAAAATCTAATTTTGTGCTATAGATAACCAAGAGCAAGACACGTATGTCAATACCAGTGCCATGCTAGACAGCCCCAGCAAGGAAATTGTATACACCAAGATGCTTCCGCCATACACCCAGACGCTGTTTGTTGAACTCATACGGTTCACCCCAGGTCAGCCTGAGAGCGCCAACGGTGCGCCTACTCAGCGTGGTCTTCCAGGGCCATCCATACCTCGATCCGCGGATCCTGGACCGTCCTCTGGTCATCACCGATACGTCCATCCACATCATTCGCCGTTGCCGCTGCCGTTGCCAACGCCACCTACACCAGTATACGAACTTGCGCGGCAGCCATCGTCCAATGGGCATCACGTCCCACCCCCACCACCGTGGTCCACTCAGTGGCACAACATCACCCCCAACCCCACGACTGCCCGTCGTTCGGAGGCACCAGAGCAGCCACACCCTGCACCACTTCCCGCGTCCCCGCACGGCGGCGGAAAGAAACGTAAATTCGTCGACGACTCGCCTACGCCACCGGAAGTACTTCGCGGCCCCTCTGGACCTGGCTCCGCTTCCGGTTCAGGGTCGGCGTCGGGTTCGCGATCGCCAAAGCAAGCGCGACACCATCCACAAACACCAGTGCCGGCACCGGCATCGGTGCCTGCGCGTGCTCTGCAGCAGACGCTCTCACCCTCGCTAGCGATGATCGTGTCACCTGTCGATACGGAGCCTTCGCCACGACCGTCGTCTTCGTCTGTTTCCTATGGTAATGCACAGCCCTCACAGCCCCCACCACTACAACCACCCCTCTCGTCAGCGTCCGGGCATTCGAATACCCCACCGCTACGCTCCATCAAGCTCGTCTTACCCAAGAAATAGAGGCACGCGTGTATGTTTGACCGTTTCGGTTTATAAGAACATCTCTTTTCTGCATTTCCCTCTCCCCCTTCCTTGTTTATAATTCGCATTCGTCGACGCGTCGCTTCTCGTCATTTTATCGACAGTGACGTCTCGTATGGTTTTTCTTGTTTTTCTGTATGACTAGCCCCCTCCATCGACCGTGCCCGTATCATTACATGGAATCGTTTTTCCGTCGTCACATTTTTCTTCATTTTCCTTTTTCCCCTCCCGCACACGACTGTGATGACGAGAAGCGCTCTGCGTCAATGTGTTTGTCTTTTTTTTTTTTGCAAATAATTATATGTTACACCATGTTGTCGATCGGCTGAACATCGTCTTCTATTTTTTTTTCTCCTTGTCCCGATCTCCCCGTGGTCTAGAGCGCGTTGCGTGAACCAAGACACGAAAAAGTGCGCATACGAAGGAATGTGCGATCAAAAAACTAAGTGCGTGATCCGAGAAAAGATGCTGCTCGAAAAACATGTAACGCGCGGGTGGAGTCGCGAGACGGCGCGGGACAAGCGAGAACGCGAAACACCAGCGGTCGATCCGCGCGTCGGAATCCAAAAAAAGACAGGGAACGACCTCCGAGAGACCGCGCCGTTCCCCCTCCCCTCCCCGCACCCCGCACTCCGTCCCGCTCATCGTCGAACCATGAACCGATAGGTCGTATAGCCCCCAAGGAGCGCAAGCGCAGCGAGCGCCCCAACGATCGAAGAAAACCACGCATACCCGTCCTATTTCCCACGTACGTCAAAAGTATCCGTCAGCCCGTCCGTCTTTTCCAAGGCCGAGAAGATGGGCAGGACGTACCGCGATGTCTTGGCCTGGCACGTGGACGTTCATGCCCCATAGACCTATCGGGTCCGCACGCGCGCGCACGTGCATGGCAAAGAAGAGAGAGCGAGAGGGGCAGAACTCAGTCGCGCGTTCGTTGCGCACGTAAAAAGGGGACGTTACCTGTGATCAAGTTCATCGGTACGAGCACCGTACCGAGGGCGGTCAGCTTCGAGAGGACGTCGTTGATCTGGTTGTTGGCGTCCGTCATCTCGATCGAGATCTGGGCGAGGTAGTTGGAGTGTGAACGGGAGAGGATTTTTTCGTAGTGGTTTAGGTTTTGGGTCATAGTGATCAGATGATCCTGTCGTGCGCCGACGTTAGCGGTTGGAATATTCCCATACTTTGGCGTTGTGCCCTGGATGGGCATACCTGAATATCAGAGAGATAGAGACCCTGGAAACGAAAGCTCAGCACCGCTCACCAAGCAAGGACGGCAGAGAAAAATAAAGACGTACGATATCCGACGTGGGCGCCACCCTCCAGTTCTCGTTACATCGCTTCGCCAAACCCTTGACGACGTCCGCTTTGTTTCCCATCAATCTGAGAAGCCCCATCACCTTCTTTCGACACGTCCCAATCCGGCGTAACATGTCGCTTTGCTCGGCTTCCTTGAGTATGAGCACGAGTTCATCAATGGAATCGACTTCATATTCGATCGATTGGATGAGCGGCCCAAAGGCATCGGTGATATCGTCGATCAGAGCGTATGAAATCCAGTCCGACGTGACGTTGATGTAGTCTTTGAGCTGTTTTATTCGACGCCGTACGTTCTGCGGATGTGGCGTTGGACGAAAGTGGAACTGATCCGCCAAAGCAAGGCGAGTTCAAAGAAGGACCCTCGCATCACGGGAAGAAACGACGCACGGACAGGATACCCTCGCGGAAGACGATGATATACATATTCAAGGGCTCGAGATAAGTGGGGCTGTACGGATCTTGATCGAAGCTTCTGAAACAAACGAGGTAGTAATTCCGGAAGAGTTCAATCTTCTCGCGAGCTTCCTCCATTTGGATGTCTTCTGTCGTCAGGGGGTGGATGGAAAACACCTCGACAACTCCACGTGAGTGGGTGCATGCAGTGCAACGGTGGGCGTGATTACCTTGCTCAAAACTTTCATTTCTTCGTCGGTTGGACTTTGTATATCGAGCCACCACGTATTTACCTCAGCGTCGGCACTTGGCGCTGGTCCTGAACCGTCTGGGCGGCCAGGTTCGGGCTTCTCCGGGAGCCGTCCAAAAATGCCATTACGATAGCTCGTTGGTACTCCTTCGGCACTCGATGGGGTTCTTTGGCCACTAGGGATCAAAAAGGTCGGCCGAGGGGTCAAAGGTTGAGGTGCGGCCAAACCAGGGGGTCCTCCAGTGGCGTCCCCCTGTTTCGGGACAGCCGAGGGAGGAGACGGCAGACCACTGAACAAGTCCTCGAATGACTGTCCTTCCGCTGGGAGCTCACACAAGCTCCTGGCATGGATGGTCGCCGACAAGGCATTGGAGTAGAACGAGAATCTATAAGGTCTATCGTGGCCTGGGGACGCGACACCACCGATGCCTGTCAAAGGTGGCGATGTGAATTGGCAGAACATGCCAGAGACGTCCTCGGACGAAGGGACCACGCTAAGCTGGCTGGTGCTCAAAAGCCTCGCCGAGTCGCTCGCCTGGCGCTCGAACAGCACTACTTTCCCTCTGCCATTCTTGCGATTAGGCCGAGGCAGAGGTGCACTCTCGCTAAGCTTTCGTTGACGAGTACCTGCGCGCCGAGGAACGGCGACCGACTCGTCAGAGAACTCAAGCAGCCCCCCGGACGACGATGTTGACTGCCTCTCGTCCCTCCGCTCCTTCGAATGCCGCATTCTGATCATCGGTGGACCGCTCGAAGTGAGCCCCAAACTCTCCTTTTCCTCGGCAGCAAAACTCTCCATCGGGGAAAAGTTGAATACAGACCGCGTAGAACCGACGTGAAACCTCGGCAGGCCCTGTGCAGACGACGACGGTTCCCGACGATCGGGCAGTACATACTGATCGTCGATGGCGACGAGGAGAGAGGGATCCCTGGGTACGGTCAAACCGGGTGCAGCAATGTGAGCGTCGTGGTCGAGTAAATGGAGCTCCTCCCCACGAGCCAGCTGAAGATCATGCTGTTCGACGGCGGACAAGGAGCTAAACGGTGGCTCTGGGACGGTCCGGGGATCATCAAAGGGAGAGGTAGGAAGCACGACGGTCTCCCTGCGTGCGCGAGAGAGATGTAGCGCCATGCCGACGTCCATGGTGCGCTGGCGTTCGCGGGCATCGGGGTCGTTGGGGTCAAAGGAACGGGTGAGCGTCGGGGAACCACGGGGACGCAAGGCGGGTTCGATAGTATCGGTCTGGCTGGAAGTGTCCCGGTCTCTGTCGCCTCTCCGTCTCGTGGGGGAGATGCCTCTGACCTCAGGTGAGGCCGAAAGCACGGGTGGGTCGTCGAACGGAAAGTCCATTTGAGTGTATTATTGTGGGCTATTCGATGAGTTATACGACCGATGGTGGTGGTACGAACGAAACGGACGACACCTTGACGCAGCAGTGTTTACCGGCAGGTTCGTGAACTACCCAACATGTCTAAAATACCGAGACCGGACCAAGTTGGACGATTACTAAATACACACTTGAATCACGTGGTAATCCGATGTGCGACTGGGCGGGTAGACCCAAAAAAATCAACAGGAACAAACACCCCGGACCGAGATCCGATGATACATCTTGCTCAACTTTGCAAATCGTGGTGTGCATCGCCCGCGATCCCCCATCAAAAGAAAGTTTCCGTTAGCGGATGACAAATGATAGACGACACTGCACCGCACACGGCAGACCCATCACCCGCAAAACCACACTTTCATCTGGCAAACCAACAAAATCGCCACCTCGACGTCCACCGCATCGTACACCACATATCCCCTCCGTCCACCCACCAGAAATGCGATCACGGCCACCACTGCCCATCCCCATCGCGTTGGAAACCGCAACGCCGCATCAAGCGATCGCCCACGTCCCAGCAGATCCACCAACACCAACACCGGCGCGACTTTGAACACGTTGTGATCGCCGTTGAACGGCGTCGTGTACCCCGCCGTCTGCATTGTTCGCACCCACACCGCCAGGACCGGGGCGACTAGGGGAAGAAGCCACGTCATGAGCAATAGTATGTGCGTGTTTTGGTCGTACGCGTTCGCAAACACGCGCTGGGGTACGCTGTTCAATCGCCTTGGCGGATCCACACCGTTTTTATCCGATGGGCTGTCACCTACCGGCGTGGAATTCGTAGGTGTACTTGCCAATGTCGGGACAGAGCCCGGGTACGACTTGGGTCTATAGACCACGCTGCAATTCCAGACTTGGAGGACCCAGCATCCGAGAAATGCCACCTGCCACGGCACCACCAAAAATATGAGTACCAGCACCAAGACCATGGAGACGACCGTGCGTCGTCGCATCCCAACGTCCTCGGGTATTCTGCTCGCCGTTCGTCAGCTCTGAGATACGAAAAGCATCGTTTACCGTACCTTTGAACGAACCCCCTCCCTAGTAACCTGAGTGGCCACATGAGAACTACTAGCAACCACCAACTGACGCACACCATCCCAGTCGCCACGCCGACAAGAGTCACCGCCAATGTCATCCCCAACACCCCCAGCCCGTTCCCGATCCCAAGGTAATAATCGGGGCCCAATGGGAGCAACGTAATTACTCCGGCGACCGCCATCAATGCGGGCATCCGGTACCTCACGAACGCACTCAATGACTCGTGGACACTCAGCCACTGGCCATCCACACTCCAGGAATGGAACAAAAGCAGCGAAACGATCCCAACCCCCCAGCTGAGTAATGTGGTGGGATACCGCGTCGCCATTCTCCCCATCGAAGCCCACCAGTCGACTGAAAGGAGTACTCCCGTGACATCTTGACAGCTTGCTCCAGAAGAATGGATCGTGAGATTCAGCCCGTAGGACGAGACGGGGCGTAGAAGAGGGACGTAGGGAGCGGAGGAATGTGTATGGAGGAAAACGGGCCGATCGGGGGTAAGGCGGTAGTAGTGCACCTCAGAGGCCTGTGAAGTGTGTGCGAGCAATGGAGAAAACAGAGGCGCTTCAACGACATGTGTTAGCGTGTGTCTTCGGAACTCCTTGACGGCGTAGTTACCTGAACACGATGGATCATCTTCCACTTCAGGAACGAGTCGATAAACCAGGAGCGCCGTAGCTGGGAGGCGTGGAAGACTGATATGCGTTCTCCATCCAAGGCTGCTAGACCGAGGTAGCGATATCTTGACGCCTCCGAAAAGCAAGTCTGCAAAAGGTCGTTAGCCTCGTTTGAACCCAGTCAAAGACATGGAACCACGAACCCCAGAGACCGAGCTTGCTCTTGACATGGCGCGGCCGCTCAAACCCTCCCGCGACCCAACCATGACCGTCATCGCCGGCATCGATACTGACCCCTACCCAGCCTTCCACTCCACGTGGAAGCTCCGCTTCGAAAAACACTATACCCTCGCTCTCGTCCGTTCCCTCGTCCGGTACCGGAAACGGTTTGCCAGGAATCGGAGCTGGGAGTAGCCTGAGCGCAACCGGCACAAGGGCATTGCACAACACCCTCCCATCCGCGGAACGCGCCGCACAGCGATAAACAGACACCCGCAAGTCGAGAGCATGGTGCGGAGACACGTCCAAGATATGTCCCCGAGAAACGTACACCGCAAACGTCCGTCCGTCCCCCTCGTCCCCAACGCTCGGCACAGGCATGAGCCAGGTCTGCTTCTCGAGGGGACGGTCCACGGTGAGTCGCTCCTCCTCTCCAAGGACCTCGCACTCCCCCTCTCCAAGACTCACCTCTCCCGCAGAATGATCGTCCGCGGGTACAAAGCTCCCATCTCTCAACCACCGATCCAGCACGCGCGTGCGCGCCTCCACCGTCTGCGCCGCCCCGAGTTCGAGCGCAGCCCGCGCGACGCGCCACCGTACCTGATGGCACCACACCATCTCGCGGTGCCCCACCCCCGTCCACGCGCCTTCGAGCGCGGACGTGAACACCGTCCGTCGGTAGACCCCCGTCTCCGTCCCCATTGCTATCTCCCTCTCCCCCTCTGGCAGAACGCAAGACTCGGACGGGATCATCGCGTCCGTCGCACCTCCACAAATAGACACTATCGGCGTCCCGTCTTCGCGCAACACTCTTTCATTCCAAGCATACACCCCCTCGATGCGCGCGTCGAAACGAGCCGGGGGGAGCGTATGTGGGGTAGACATCGTGATGAGAGCCGCGACGCGTGCAGAAGGGAGTAGCGCAGTGCCCACGATACCGCCCATGGAGTGTCCCATGACGACGATCTGGGTGTGGGGAGGGTAGCGAGAGAGAACGTACTCCACCGCCGCAGACGTGTAGGCGATCTGTGAATCGAGCGTGGAGCCGTGGAACGCGGAGAGATCTTCGTTGAACTCCACTACAGCGTCGTCGCGTTAGACGTAACACGTAACTGAGAGGTGACGCAGAGCGAGGGGAGCGCACCGGCGTAGAAATCAATGGGTTTCACCCCTCGTCCCACGAATTCGTGTGACACTATGAATGGCGACGAAAAGTATTGTCTTGCGGCGGAAGACGCTATTGAGCGCACCTGGTGCGATGACCCCGCATTCCCGGGTATGAATAAGACGGGCAAGCCCATTGCCTACCTCGCGAATAGCCCATTAGCTATCAAACTCACCCCCATGATTTTAAAACCCTACCTGGCTGGGCTCCCATCCGACTTCACGGTATAGCCAGAGCGAGTACCGGCTAGCGAGTGGTGTCCAAGAGGTGTTGAATTCTGACTGGAGAAGATAGGAGGGCGACATCCATGACATCCGACATCCTTGAGGCGAAATTAGACGCGGAACGTCGGATGCGGCGAGAAAAAGCGTGTACAATAAAGACAAGGCGAGCAAGCCCAAGATTGTCGCCGGTGCATTCCTTGCCATGGTAAATCGTTGCTCAACTGGGCACGCCAACGGTCCACACCGTCATTAGTGTAGCATTCTGTTTGCTCGACGCGTATTGTGTGAAGGTAGTTCTGGGACTGGATCAAAGCTATATTTCTCAACAAACGCTCCAACTCAAATCTACATCACGCGAATATGCTGTTCAAACTTCTTCCATTCGCCTCTACCACACCAGACAACTAGTCACCGCAGCATAGTACGGTATAATAAGAACATCAAAGGAAGAAAAGAGATGCAACAGGTGAGACAATGCAAATAATGTGATGACGGAACCCGCCCGACAGATACCAGCTGACAACCATCGGGTTCTGGTCTACGGGTGTGAGAGAAGGGGCGTAGGACAGGCCGTCTACTCATCGGCATGAGCATCAGCAACATCCGTAGAGTCTGCCTTGTCTGTTAAACCGAGTTAGTAAAATCCTTAGCCTGGGTGCCGAACAAAGACGTACCAGCATCTTGCATGTCTGACGTCCAGAGCGTAAGGTTGTCCCGCAGTAGTTGCATGATGAGCGTCGAATCTTTGTAGCTCTCCTCTGAAAGGGTGTCAAGCTCGGCAATAGCATCATCGAATGCCTGCTTGGCAAGATGGCATGCACGGTCAGGACTGTTGAGGATCTCGTAGTAGAACACAGAGAAGTTCAACGCAAGACCGAGACGAATAGGGTGCGTCGGTGGAAGTTCAGTAACAGCAACATCAGAAGCAGCCTTGTAAGCTTCCAGTGACTTGTCAGCGCTGTCCTTGCGCTTGTCACCGGTTGCGAACTCGGCGAGATAACGGTGGTAGTCGCCCATCCTACATTATCCCATTAGAATTTGACGAGGCAATGCGAGTAGTAACACACATCTTGTGGTAGAACACCTTAGACTCGCCAGAAGCGGCTGAAGGAATAAGGTGCTTGTCAAGGACGTCAAGGATGTCTTCGCAGATCTTGGCGAGCTCGCTTTCAATCTTTTCCCTGTAGCTCTTGATCATGGCAACTTGCGCTTCATTGCCCTTGGATTCCTCCTTCTGCTCGATGGAGGACACAATACGCCACGATGCACGACGAGCGCCAATGACGTTCTTGTATGCCACAGACAAGAGGTTACGTTCCTCGACGGTGAGTTCCTGGTCGGAAGAAGCAACGCGCTTCATGTTCTCGACCATCTCTGTGGCGCATGATTAATGACGGTGCACGCGACCAAGGAAGCATGACGACACTTGCCTTCATAGCGCTCGGCTTGTTCAGCGAGCTTAGCAAGATAGACAGAGTCCTCGCGCGATGCAGACATCTACAAGGGGGGGGCGTGATGAGCAACGTGTTCGGAGCCAGTAAACGCGGTAGAGACGCGTCGAGGACGCGCAAATACACTTACTGTGTTGGGTAGAAAAGGGGTCTGAGATGTGCTGTTGGGAGACATGAGCTCGCTGTGTTAGACGACGACAAAGAACGACGTGTACATACAGTGTTCAGAAAAGTGGGGAAGATGATGGTTGATGATAGAGGAGCAGACTGTCGAAATAATCGGAAAATTAAATTCAGAGCTGGGCAGAGGGTTCGGGTACAGGGCAGGGCATAGGGTATTGCCTTATCTGGTAAGTGTTTCCACGCCACGGCAATATAGAATTGGACTTCTCCATGTGAAGATGTGAAATGGCAGAGTGTCGTACATAGCTTCGGTACCTTCGTCGCTTCGGCGGGCGTCGTCGACGATGTCACCCGCCGTGCTCGAGGCCCGCTCATCGTTGCGTGCAATTGTCCGCCCAACGCCGCCATCACCCCTGGCACTGTCCGTGGCGCATGCAGTTTAGTAAGAGGAACCCATTTTGGGGTACCCAAGACTGTCAGATCAAGGAGAGGCTGCATACGGCAAGGCAAGACTGCTCCCAACGCTATGGTCGACTTCCTTGGTAATTGTCCGGTCTTGTTGGCATGGTCCCCGTCCACCCTCAGCCCAACCCGTTGAGACAAGGGATTCACAGTGGAGATCCACCGCTACGGCGACTTCTCTATCCGAGCTGCGGTGTAATAGATCCGCCTTGAGACAATTAACAGGCAGTGTCTCACCTGATGCAGGTAACCGTTGCTTCAGATGGGGCTCAATAATCTAGATCCTGGCAGTCCTGGTGTTCCACATTCACTATTGTCCCTTGGTTCACGAACCGACCACCATTGGCACCACCAACAAGAATGTGCTATGCTCCGTAGTTGTGCTAAATCGCGGGTGTGGCGAGACGTGGATCAGCACGTAAACATAACAGTCCAAGTCAGATTCCGACTGGAGGGTCTGATGATAATGTCCGTTCCGAGAAGTATGAAGTATACTCAGCAAACGACCAACATTAGCTCATCAGCTACATCAAATCAGCACGTTGATCATTGACGTGGTGTACGGGCTTGCATTAAGTGGCCACTAATAGCTTTATCCGCTCCACTATGATCCACCCTCCCACCGATCCGTCTGGCCTCACTGTAGTCGAGGCCCTTGGCACACGTGTAATAGCTAAATATGTACCCAGGTAGTGTTCCTCGCGGCGTAATCTCTCGAACAGCAGTGGTACTGATGCATCGTCCGTAGGTCACCCGCATCGGGCATTAGGCAAACGCATACTAACAAGCTCTTCGGTGCCTCCTGGCAGTGCCGAACTGCACTTTTATCAGTACGCACACCTCCACACAAGTCCTACACAACTCTGCAGAACTTTGGATGACCGTGCGCCTCATGCACGTGTGACGTATGACGATGCGCTCCGTTACACCATAAACACGTCGCGTGGAAAGGAGCCCCCCCTGTTCTCCCCTCGTACAAAAACATCATGGTGGCAGCGAAGCGCAATCCACAGATGCCGCAGATGGGGCACCCACGTCCAAGAAACCGTTCACTATCACCCACAGCGACGCCCAATCCCCCGTAAAAGCGATCCTCGCTGAACCAGACACATACCCCATTTTGGAGGATGAGGAGGCCGTACGCTACCAGCCCGTCAAACTCGCACAGTACGCGAGGGAACTCGAGAGCAATTTGCAGTCTGCCTCCTCCAAAGCTGGTCCGGCGCCAAAGGCGATGACGCTAGAGCAGCTCGCAGTCGCTATTGAGAAACTTCGCAAGACTGCCGACAGGGGAATCACGAAGCAGACGACAGCAAGCCAGTCCCATGTTTGGGCAGATGATGATCTCTGATGCATCGTGCCGTAATATTCCAGCTGAAACAGTCATGTAGGACTGGCCCTGTCAAGTGGGTCTACGACGGCGCTTGTACCAACCCGCTCGTCTTTGGGACTCTCATGGGTCAAGGCGGTCCTCCAAAATTCAAGATGTACAAGATGTTTGTCGACAAGTTCACTAGCCTGCGGATCCAAGCTTCCGTCAGGTCAATTACCGCTATGCTGCTGCGCTATTTCTGATACTGATTGTCGGCAGGTTCGACTACCTGTATATCACTGGGTCGCATGTCAATATCCGCTGGTCTGACAGCGGAGAGTTCAAGTTTAGTGGAACGCATGGCGAATGCTAGCCGGACAAACATTAATCAGTAGGCTATGGGGAAGTCAAATGCCACATGGCCTCTTTCAATGTCACTTTCCTCTACTAGTACATGGGTCCGTTAATCCTATTGAGCATATCACTCAATCAATGACTTAGTGTATAGGATATCATTGTAACCTACTTTCAATTCAAGGATAGCCTTTCAGCTCTCAGGACGACTGGCGCAACACCTAATCGAGAGGTCAATTCTTGCTGACGCTTACTC
>JBBPKI010001556.1:0-11804 GCA_038089155.1 Nevesoporus exiguus
AGTAGTATATAAGTAGGGACCATTCCTGTAGAATACCCTAAGCTTAGTCTGCCCAATCGGTAGTGCCATTCTAGGCCCATTCCTAGTGAAGAGTGCCAGTCTCTCCTAGTGTCCCCCTTGCCTTGCACCTCTCGTCATCCTCTTTGTCTTCTGGTCTAGTCCTAGTTTGGTGCTGCCCTTGGCATCTGTAACATGGTCTTGGGTAAAAGATAGAAGCTGGGTTCCCCTACATTATGACCATTGTCTGATGGAATGGAACCATTGCAGTTGCTCTGAAGAAGAAGGTGTCAATGATTGCATGAGCAGAGGTTTCATTCTGTGGCAGCCATTAGCTAAAAACCATCACTGTTATGGTTGCTGAGGGCAGGACTGAACTAGGACCAAACCAGAAGACAATGAGGACGATGAGAGGTGCAAGGCAGGAGGGACACTAGAAGAGGCTGGCACTCTCACTAGAAATGGGCCTAGAATGGCACTACCGATTGGGCAGACTAAGCTTAGGGTATTCTACAGGAATGGTCCCTACTTGTACTACTGGGTATGCGCACAGACCACCTAAGGGCAGGCTGATGGAAGCTATGCATAGGTAGGCACAAAGATGGCAACAATGATTGGAGGCAATAGAGAGGCGATAAGGAGTGGAGTCCGAAAGTAAGGACTTAGCTAAGAGGTTGGCAAAGAAGTGGCAAAAGGTGGCAAAAGGTAGAAAAGAAGTGAAGAAAAGGGAATTTTCGTAACATTACCCCCTGTCCAAGGTTCAAAGACCATGATGAACAAACAAGGTGAAGAAAAGGGATAAAAGAGGACAGCAAAGGGTGAAGGGAAAGCAAGGAAAAAGGACATGAGTTTTAAGGACAAGGCAAGAGGAAAGGGTAGTAAAACAGAGTAAAGTATAAAGTTTGAGGGTGGAGGAAAGTCTAGGTGTTGCAGCAAGAAGGCAATTGATAATGATGAAAGTAAGCAGATATTAGAAATCAAGATAGTCAAGAGCAGGGGACTCAGGGGCAAAAGTGGAAACTTCTATGGTGCCAAGTAAGGCAGCTTCTAGTGAGGTAGTAGAGACAATTGATGTGGTGCAAGAGGGCAGGTGTGGTGGCATATACTTTGGAGCAAATTGGCGAGCAGTATTGTGGTGGGTAGTCGGAGGAGGAGTAGGGGATCTTCGATGAGTATCCTCTATTGGAGTGGCGGGGCGGGAGGTGTAATGTGAGATGGTAGGGGCGTTAGAGTAAGAGGATGATGGTGGGGGGTGGTGACGAGAGGACCAACAGCTAGGCTTTTGGCATATAAAGCACAGATGGCAGTGAAGGCAGCGAGACCTGGTGGTGGGGGATAGCGCAATGAGTGTGTCTATATCCATTGGGTACACTGGGGGTAGTGGCAAGGATGCGTGAGGGGGGAGTGGTGCAGGAGCATAAGTGGATGAGGTGGATGTGGGTGTGGTGGGGTCAAGGAGGTCAGCAAATTGTGCCGGTGATGATGGTGACTCAGCGAAATTAGTTCTGAGGCATTTCTTGTTGATGTAGACAGTTTTGATTTTGATGAGAGCAGTGGCGAGAGTAGTAGGTAGATAGTCATCATACCAAAACCTTTTGCGGAGGGTGGATGAAAGTCCAGTGATGAAGGTAGTGACAAGGAAATACTGGTCCTGGATACCACTAGTGTAAGTGGTGGAGGTGAAGGCTAGGAGATACTCCTGGAAACCATCAGACCAGGTCTTGTCTAGCAGGCGAGTGCGCTTCTGACGAATGGAGGTGAGGGTGGAGGCAGTGACTTGTTCCAACTGGGCAGAAACAAAAGTGGTGGTGAAGTCGGTGAGGAAGGCAGTGAAGGTTTTCTCTGCGGCATCAATGGAATCATAAAAGAGTTTATCATACCAGTGCTTGGTGAAGAGGGAGGTGTCTCCCTTGATCTTGTTTAGGCATACGATGGTGCAAGTGTCATCAGAGTAGAGATCGGTGTTGATCATGAAGTAGGCCCTCATGGCCTTGATCCAGCAGTTGGCGGAGGTGGTATCACCGAGGAAGTCATCAGGCATGGCGGCAGTGATCTCATAGTCATAGGAGGATGGCATTGTGATGATGGTGGAGGGTGAGGATGAGGTGAGCTATAAAGGCAATGGCACGAGCAGTGCAAAGTGGCAAAGGTGGTGGTACAGCAGTGGCAATAACAAGGTGGGTGCACAGGAGTGTGATGCAGATAGTGATGAACCAGTGCAGGGTGGGTGGACTAAGACCAGACAGCAAGGAGTCAATGCCCCAAGGATTGACAGTCGAAGTTAGTGGCAGTAGCAAGTGGGTGGCGGAGGGAACGTTAGCGACAGGCCTGGGGCTTTCCCAACAGCAAGTGTTCAATGGCAGTAATAGGGACCAGAGGTACTTGACTTGGTCAACAACTGATGGCGGTGAACCTGGGACTAGATACCTGGTGGCAGGTAGTGAGGTGTGACAAGCCAAATGGCAAGCATTCAGTGGTGGGCAATAGCGGGGATAGCATGGCAGCAGTGATGGCAATAACAAATGATGGGGGCAGGGCGACCAGTGGTGGAGGGACTTGCCTACAAAGGTGGGATGGCCTAGGTATTGACAACAGTCCAGAGAGATGGCAGCAAGTAGGAGGGCAATGGTAGTGACTAGGGAGACACGTATAGTCTCAGCAGATGGCAATGGCAGGATGACAGTGGTCAGAGGTTCTTGACTTGACCGGCAGCAGGTAATGGCGATAAGGTGGGAAGGGCAGTGTCAGGATGACAGTGGTGAGGTTGGTGGATGGCAGGCAGGGTAGTACAATGCTCTTCAGCAGGGTGATAGCCAAGCAGATGAGGGAGTAGTGGTGGGCAAGAAAGATGGAGGGTATGGGGTACTAGATAATACTAGCCCTAGAAGGAAAGCTTAGTCTTTTGTTATGGTTGCCAAGGGCAGGACCAAACTAGGACCAAACCAGAAGACAATGAGGATGACGAGAGGTGCAAGGCAGGAGGGACACTAGGAGAGGCTGGCACTCTCACTAGGAATGGGCCTAGAATGGCACTACCAATTGGGCAGACTAAGCTTAGGGTATTCTACAGGAATAGTCCCTACTTATACTACTGGGTATGTGCATAGACCACCTAAGGGCAGGCTGATGGAAGCTATGCGTAGGTAGGCACAAAGATGGCAACAATGATTGGAGGCAATAGAGAGGCAATAAGGAGCGGAGTCTGAAGGTAAGGACTTAGCTAAGAGGTTGGCAAAGAAGCAGCAAAAGGTGGCAAAAGGTAGAAAAGAAGTGAAGAAAAGGGGGATTTTCATAACAATCACAGATGTGTGAAAGCAAAAACAAACTTCATTTGTGAAAAAGCCAGCAAGAAATGTGAGATGCTTGTATATGTTATTGTTTGACCACATTTTGTCAGAGCCTGTCATTTGGGTGGCAACAATTGCCTCACATGTGGCCTCTGGACAGAGGTTGAGCAGGCCCACTCAGACAATGTTGAGCTTTTCCAAGACATTGTTGTTGGCAGCTGAGAATTGTTATGTAGCACGTTCTGTCAAACTGCTACTCTATCTTATGCTTTGTGAGGAGGCACTCATGAAGAGGCACAATGTCTCACAGCGGCATGGAGACGGTTCAAGTGAAAGCTTTAGCAGGCAAGAGGCAAAGGCAGAAGTGTTCTAGGAACGCATAGATTGCATAGCACTAGCTTAGGGTACAGGACAGATTGTAGTACTACCTTTATACTAGGCCAGGCGTGCACAGACCAACTAAGGGTAGGCATGGGAAGAGAGATAACAAACGAGGATGGTACTAATATGGTAGGTGAATCATGAGTCTGCACGAGAGAGCAGACTTAGGAGGTGTAGTCCAAAGATAAAGTATGGAACCAGAGCAACTATTGTAGGAGGTGAAGAGTTAGTGCTTCTGGTGACTTGAATGAGACAAGAAACTTGAGATATCGTGCATGCGGGTGGGGATAACGAAATGGAATGGTGATGAGAATAAGGAGGAGTCCATGTATGAGGGAAATGAATGTAACAAGAATGACAGTGACTAGAAGAAGTAAGGCATTGCAAATAAGGTAAGAGAATAATGGGCACACCAACAGGTTGTTGACTGCTGATTTGAGTGTGGCAATCATACTATCAAGCTGGTCTGTAACTGTGCTGACTGGTGTGGGGTTGGTCTCCAGCACCTCTCCAACAACAACTGATGAACAGAGTTTCTGCTGAGGGGGCACAAGATCAAGTTCTGGCCCACTTAGACCAGAAGCCTTGTGCTTCTTGGATACTAACATGGTAGTACAGTGGTGAATAAGCTGTGCTGCTAGCAATGATTGCAAGTTTCCCACTTAGTAGCAGCTTAGGGAAGTTAGAAATGATAAGATGCCATTGATGGTGAGGTGATTTGGCAGATGGGATGAGGGGCTATTGGAATTTATTGATTACCTACGCATTTAGCTTACATAAGCTAGTACTTACATCACACCATTAGTTACCTTAGGATACTTAGTGACTACAAGTATCTTGCAGTCTAACATGTTATGAGCCTTGTCTGTGCTCAGAATGAGAACCACTAATAATTAAATGCATTGTTGTCATGCACAAGTTATGTGAGGGTGACTCAATATGAGGCTCAGATGGAGTCTGAATGAAGTCTGTGCGCACCACCAATTAACCAATAAGGACTACAGTGGGAACACCCCCGGGAGGAATCATCTCACAGACTAACTTCCTTTGTAGAGGGAAATTGGTCTGTAAGATCCTGGAAACTGAACAAAAGTGCTGCCAAGGGTGACACCATCACGGGCTTCCGAAATCTTCTCAGAAAAAAGTGCATCTTGATCGTCCTCACACAAGCGACGGCTGCATTGTAGAGAACTGTAGTTCCCTACGTCTGTATTTCTGATTTATAGGGCATCTGACGACATCACATCTCATCCGATGTTATCCCGGTCGTCCCGACGCTATCCCGATAGACCAGATGACTTCCCGGTGCGTTTCCGGTCGGGATCGATCCCCTACATGACCGGGTTGCACAGAAACCGGCCGGAGTTGGTTTATACTGGCCGGGATCACTTCCCGGTGTTGTTTCCCAGTATTCTGATGTCCGGGTATGTTTGTTTGCGACCGGTTTACATTGTTTTGGGCCGGTTTTACTATTTCTACCTATTTGACGTTGTTTTATGTTAGTTGAGCACTACTTAGACATGTCATTAGTTATCTAATCCAGTTTTTCCGCTCTCCTTCGTGTTAGAACACCCAGTTTAAGCCTGTAAGCCTGGTCCAAGTCATCCCTCACTGTCTGCATTGCGCACAGAAGTCCGGAACCTGGTTTTTTTTGGAGAAGGCCCCCATAGGAGTTGTCCACACCAGTGGTATGCTCTTTCTCGTCCATTTTCTTATACCATTTCTGGCCATTTGGCATTGCTTCGAGACTCCCTGGGATGAACATATTGCCCCACACCCTTCTCTTGCCTCACACGCAGGCACATTTAGAACTTTACAGCGTCCTCATGAAGTACACATGCACGACAACGGGCTTTCAGAGGTTCCAAAGGGGAAATTGTCTGTGTCTACCCCCATCCTTCCTAGCTCGACATGCCCGCCTACAAGGTAAAGGTCCTAGAATGAGTAGTGTGAGGAGGAGGGACTTCAGCAACAGGGGGAAGCATGGTCTGAGAGAGACTGGTGGGGAGGATATGGTGGACTGGTTTTTAAACATGACATGGTGGAGATAGTGATGACAAAAGGATAACAATGAGAACGGTGATGATGGTGGCAAGTGAGATGGTAGAGAAGATGGCTGCGACTGCGAGGAGTTGAAGAGGAGTGAGCATTAGTGTTTAATGAGGAAGTGACTTCTTATATTCTCTGAGGAGGGTGGAGGCATGTTGAAGATTTCGCTCAGGTTCCCAAGTGTTCTTGGAAGAGGGGTATCCTTTCCATTTGATCAGGTACCAGCAGTGATGGGGTGGACCTCAATGTGAGAGGATAGCCTTGATTTCATATTCCTCTTCTCCATCAACAAAGTCTGGTGGCATAGGGATAAATTTTGGGCTGTGCTCTGGTGTGGTCTGATAGGAAGATAAAAGGAAGGCATGGAAGATGTCATGGATATGCCAAGTGGATGGCAATTTCAACTGATATGCCACAGGGGAGAGTACCTTGATGATCTCAGAGGGTCCTTCTCTTTTAGGAGGCAAGCTTCCATGACAGGTATCTGAGTTTAAGGTTTGTGGCTTCAAGCCAAACCTTATCTCCAGCTTTCCATGGTGTTAACTTGGAGGAGAGTCATTCTTTCATGAGTTGTTGTGCAGTAGAGTGGGCAGCCAATGCCTCTTTTTGGGCTTCAGCAAGGGAAGAGAGTTGTTTTTCAACAGAGGGGACAAAAGATTTCCCTAATGGTGGATAAGCCCTAGGTTCATATTCCATCATGAGTAAATACAGTGATTGGTGGGTGGAAGAATGTGCTGTGGAGTTGTGGGAATATTCTGCAGTGGGAAGTAAGGTATGTACTCCAGGTACCAGGGCATCCATGGCAAAAGATACAAAGATAGATTTCAAGTTCTTGGTTGGCTTGCTCAGTTTGGCCATCAGTCTGTGGGTGATATGCAAATGAAAGCTTTATGTTGTACCAAAGGAGTCTGGCTAACTCTTTGGTGAAGGAAGAGGTGAACTGAGGACCTCTGTCAGAGATACAGGAATCATGAAGACTGAATCTGGAGAAGATATGTTGGAAAAAGAGTGAAGCAACTCCAGCAGTGGAAATGCTTTTGTTATAAGGGAGGAGGATTACCCCCTTTGTAAGGCCATGGTTGACCACAACCAGGATGGAATCAAAACCATTGGAGAGTAGGAGGTCAGTGATGAGATCCATAGAGATTTGCTGGAAAGGGTGGGTAGCAGAGAAAGGTAAAGGGGACAGGGGGGGGTGGAGGGGTGGATGTTAGGCTTTGCCAATTGACAAATAGCACATCCAGCAATGAAATGAGAGGAACAAGCACATGCCTGGCCACCAATAATCCTGAGACAGGTGGGTATAAGTATGGAATAGCCCCTCATGGCCACCAGAAGGGGAGGAATGAAGAGAAGTGATTAAATCATGGTGGGCTTCCAGGGGAATGAAGAGGCAGCCTTTGTAATACAAGTGGGGAGTGTCATAATGCCAGTCTGCAAGAGAGGAATGGGGGAAAAGAGGAAGAGACTTTTCCATGGCATGGAGAGCTTCAAGGATAAGAGGGTTGTTGGCAGAGGAGTTGGCAATTTTAGTTGTTAGAGTGAGATTGAGAGCCAAAATGATGTGAGGATCAGGGAGAATGGGATGTATATTATCCTTTGAAGTATCAACCCCATGACAACAAGAGAGGGCATCAGCAGGAGTCATAGCTGTGCTAGGAAGGACAGTCCAAAGAAGGTGGTACTCTTGAAGGAAGAGGCTCCAGCGAGCTTGTCATCATGATAGTTTTTGAGGTGCTTTTATAAAGGAAAGGTTTTTGTGATCAGTGAAGATGGTGACAGGGTGTTCAGTGCCAAGGAGATACTGTCTCCATTCTTCCAAAGCATCAATAACAGCAAGGAGCTCTCTGTCATAGATATCATAATTGTGCTCTGCATCAGTTAAAGTGCAAGAGTAGTAAGTGCAGGGGTGAGAGTCCCCATTAGTGTCTTTTTGCATAAGGATTGCCCCAACCATAATGAGAGAAGCATCGGTCATGAGAAAGGATGGCTTGGCAGTGTCAGGAAGGATGAGGACAGGGGCGGAAGAGAAGATATCCTTGAGATGAAGGAAAGTGGTTTGTTGGGGTTCCTGTCATACCCAGGGCTGGGTATTCTTAGTTAAAAGATTAAGGGGGGCAGCAAGGTTGGCAAAGTTAGGGATGAACTTCTGGTAGAAGTTGCAAAAGCCAAGGAATGAGCAGATGGCCTTGACATTGGAAGGTGGTTGCCATTTTGCAATGGCAGAGAGTTTAACGGAGTCCATGCAAATGTGTTCATTGTCTACAATGATGCTGAGGTATTCAATTTCCAGAGCGTCAAAGGTACATTTGGAGAGTTTGAGCATTAGTCCATGTTCTCTGAGGTGAGTGAGGATGCGATGGGTGTGATCAACATGGTCAGGAAGGGTGGAAGAATGGACTCCAAGGTTGTCCATGAAGATCTCAAGCCATCCTTTGGGGGTAATATCGTGGAAGACCCAGTTCATGAATGCCTGAAAAGTGGGTGGAGAGTTGCACTGTCTGAAAAACATAACAGTGGATTCGTAAAGACCTATAGGGGTGATGAATGCAGCTTTCCACTGGTCTTCCTCACAGATGTGAATATTGTTGTATCTCTAGCAAATGTCAAACTTAGAGAAGTACTTAGAGTGCTTCATGTGATTGATAAGATTAGAGACAAGAGGGAGTGGATATGTGTTTTTGACAGTATGCTCATTTAGGTATCTGTAATCTTGACAAGGGTGAAGTGAGCCATCTTTCTTAGGGACAAAGAAGAGAGGAGAGGCTTGAGGGGACTTGGATTCAACTATCTGCCCAGTGCAAAGATACTCCTCAACAAATGCTCTGCATGCTTCCATTTCAGCAGGGTTTATGGCATAGGCCTTGGCTTGCTTAGGGATGAAGGAATCCTTGAGCTCAATGACATGGTTATATGGTCTATGAGGGGGAAAAACATCATGATTCTTTTCTTTGAAGACATCAGCAAAGTCAGTATATGTCTCAGGAAGGGTTACTTCCATCTTGGCATTCTGCTGGGCGATTTCTATTGCAATGGTAGTTTTGCATATGGATTCCACAGATAGCCAAGCTTCTCTTCTTCTGAGGTTGGATTCAATGTTTCAATTGGCATTGAGACCAGGCCATTGAAGGAGGTACTGCTCAGGTATTCTATCATCCATAGGTGAAGGGTTGTTGGAAAAGGACATGGTTCTGTTTTTCCAGTCAATGGATGGGTTGTGATCAGCAAGCCAATTCATTCCAAGAATGACTTGTGGTCTTCCAAGGCCAATAATCATGAAGCAAAGGTTTTCTGTTCATTCAGGGAATGTGACTGTGGCATTGGTGTAGAAACGAATGGTTCCTTCCTGATTCTGGGTTCCATCTACATTCAAAGCTTGTATGAACTTGGAAAGGCGATAAAAGGGGAGGCCAAGTCTTTTGGCAAGTCTAAGATCAATAAAAGTTCCAGTGGCTCCACAGTCAATGAGTGTGGTGGTGTCAACAATTTTTGTCCCATAAGAGAGTTTGATTCGAATGTGGATTGATTTCTTGGACTCAGATGAAAGGGTTACATGGGCAATTCTATGGAGAGGTAGCATCAACTCTTCTCTCCTTGTCAAAAATCCTCAGGTACTTCAGTAATGGAAGCAATGGACTCTTGTACTGGTTCAAAGCTTTGCTTCAACTCCTAGAGGATTTGTTTGGAGGTCTTCCCCCCAGTAGTGAGGGAATTGATATATTGCATGAGATTGTTGTTGGGCTGTGTCTGCACAGCACAAATTCTGTTGGGGTTGTGAGGGGGGCAAGACAGTGGAGGAGACATTGACTAGTTGGGGTGGTTCCTGGTAGAACAGCTGCTTTGCTTACAAATAAAGCATAGCTTATTCTCCAAGCAGCACTTTTATTCATCAGGGGACAGATTCAAAGCATTGATGTCCATGGCATTAGGGTCTCTAGTAGTGGTGAGAGTACAAGGGGAGAAGGATCATTGGAAGGCGTGATTGGAAGTTCTTCTATTGGCAGTAGGTCTAGGAGCCATTCTAATCCTGTTGGCCTTGAATTGTTCCACTTTGGAATACCAATCTGAAATTTTCTTTGGCAAGGTTTCCAGTCCAGCCATTCTAGAACAATGGTACTGGTGGAGGCCTCACTCAAAGAGACCAATCAGGGTGGAGTCATCAGTGAGGGCTGCAGTAGTGGAAAGGATGCGGAATTCTGACACATATTTGTGTAAATCAGAGGCAGTATTCTGCTGTAAGGCAACAAGCTTTTTCATAGCATCAGTGGTGGAGTCTACGAGTTTGAAGGCTGTCTGAAAAGCAGTCTTAAAGTCCTTGTATGTTCCAAAGGATGGAGGGAGCTTGTTCATAGCTTCCTGGCAAACAACAGTGGCCCAGGCAAGGGCAGAGTCTTTCTTCATATAAGATAAGGTGAAGGCAACTTGTCTGTCATCAATGGTGTAGATTTCTTTATTGATCAGAAGGTAGATGTCTATAGAGAGTATCCAAGACTCAGCAGTGGAGGAGTCTCCATCATAATCAGCATGGATGCTGATATTGATCTCAGTGGACTTAGAAGACATTTCTTCATCAAGATCTTCATTGTCAGAGGGATCTGGTGAAGGGGAACAACAAGGTGGTAGTGGCTGGATAGGTTGAACAGGGATGACAGGGGTAGGAGCATTGTAGGCAGCAAGTGGGAGAGCAGCAGAGGTATTGTGCTCATGACAATGTACTATTTAAGTGACAGGTGTAGCTCAGGGATCAGAGGAACTCCCAGGTCCAATGGCAGTTTCGGGTTCTTTGACTTTGATGGGTTCAGGTTCAGAGGATTCTCCTTGAGCAGCAGCTCTTCTGAGCAATAGTTCTAATAGGGCATTTTGGCGATGTGGTATTTCAAGGGGATAGTTTGGGTTTTATGACCCAGTGACTCTTCTGGATGACGACATATTGACAAGGGGTTTCCTACTCCACTGGCAGGAGGGGAAAAAGGAAAGCTACTGTAGATCTTTTGTTATAGAGTATGTCCAACTGGATGAAGTGATTACAATGATTCTTTCTAAGGAGGCACTCATGAGGAGGCACAACATCTTAGCAAGGAGATGGCAACAAAAGGGATCTTAGAGGTGAAGATCCAGTCAAGAACAATTGAACCTTGGAGGCAAAGATTCAAGCAAAGATTAGGTCCAGTTCAGGAGGTAGATTGCACAGGTCTAGCTTGGAGATACAAGCAAGTAGACTAGCTACTTATATAGTCCATAAGGCTGCACATGAACCAAGCTAAGGGCAGGCATAGAAGGAAAAGGGAAGGTGACAGAATAACTGCAGATGGCTGTGTAAGGGGACACGACAGCATGTGATAGAATGCTGTTAGGAGATATCATCCTTTAATGGAAGGTTACAAGAGGTGAAGAGAATAAGAGGACTCAGATTCAAAGAGAATCATGAAATAAAGATATTTGCCATGAGGAAAAGGGTAACAGAAGGGAATGCAAACAGTAAGGAGAAAAACATGCAGTATAATGCAGAGGATCGTAACACCTTGCCCCTCTTGTCATCCCTCTTGTCTTCTGATCTAGTTCTAGTTCAGTGCTATCTTAGACATCCGTAACAATTGACCTAGACTTGGTCATGTAATTTGATTTGATAAGATGAGAAATTGTAACTGTAACAGTTGTGGTGTATTCTTGCCTATGACACCTTTCTATCTCTGGACCCTCTGGTTGACCTACACAAGGGAGGCACTCACAAAGAGGTGCAATGTCCTTGTTATACTATAGAAAGGGGGACTGGGTCAGCAGGGCAACTCCTCTGAGTTAACTGACAATACTCCTCTAGAGTATGCTTGGCTAGTGGGGCAACTCCTACAGAGTTGGCTACTAATAAGACTGGGGCTCTCAGTGAGCTAAACAAGTACCTTCAGTGGGTAAGACAAGAGGCTCTCTCCCTGGAAAGGCAAGCAGATGAGCAGACAATAGTATACACCACAAGGGTAGTAAGAATTGGCTGGAGAGCCACTATAGTATATGGGTGGTTCTTTAAATAATGTCTAACTAGTGGAGGCTGCACCCACAGCCAGAGATGGTAACAATCAAAGAAAGATGGTGTTA
>JBBPKI010001557.1:0-11801 GCA_038089155.1 Nevesoporus exiguus
TTACCCATTCCCGTTCTCATGCACTCACGAATGTGCCTGACATCCTATGCCCTTTTAGCAGCAGTCGCTGAGGCCCCCACCTCGTCGACCAATTTCATAGCTTCTCTGCTAGACGCACACCAGGCTCGGCGTCCCAGGCGCCAGTGCCCCCACACTCTCCCACTCCAGGAGCTCACATCGAAGAGCTACCTGTCAATGACCAACCCCTTGATAAAGAAGCCCCTCAGTTGAATTCGGCATCGCTTCACACTCCGGTGAACCTGAGCATCCACTCCAGCACTCCAGACAACCCTGGAGGTAATCCTGATCCCTTCAGTAGCGACTCCGATCTTCCCAAGGATGATTTCAATCCTTCCACGGATAATGAATCTATTCCATGCAATATGCTTGGCAAGCTCACCAGTGCCATTCGCAGCCTCACTCGCTTCTCTTGTCGCAAACCTGAGTCCTCGCAATGGACCAAAGTCTGGGAACCAGACCAGTTTGACAGGACTGACCCCCGAAAACTCCGGGTTTTCCTGGTTCAATGTGAGTTGAAGTTCCAAGATCTTCCTAAAGCCTTTGCCACCGACCATGCTAAAGTCACCTTTGCCCAGTCTTACCTCAAGGGTATGGCGTTGGAGTGGTTCGAACCAGACCTCCTCCAGATGGAAGATCTGGATCTCCAGCCCATTTGGATGGACAACTTCAAGGAGTTTGTCCTGGAGCTCCAGACCAACTTTGGACCACATGACCCTGTTGGAGACACAGAGCATCAGCTCGACCATTTGACAATGAAGGACGGTCAAAAGATTAATAAGTATGTTGTTGAATTTAACCGGATAGCATCTCAAGTCTGGAGTTATGGAGAAGGTGCCTTCCAGCACTATTTCTATAATGGACTTCTGGACCATATCAAGGACGAAATCTTATGCATTGGCAAACCCCCTACCCCTTTAGAACTCCGCCAACTTGCTCAGGCTATCGATGCTCATTATTGGGAGCGCAAGTCAGAGATTAGCCATCAGGCAAAGTCTTCTGCTAGCCCTGCCAAAGCGCCTGACAAGCCCACCACTCCATCTTCCACCTCTGCTAGCACCTCCGGTTCTAAGGAATCAAAAGGCAAGTCTGCTAATTCCTCCAGCTCTTCCAAAGCCTCCAGTACTCCAAAGTCAGACTTGTCATCCAAGCTCAGAAAAGATGGTAAGCTTACAGCCGAGGAACGCAAGCGACAATTCGACAACAACCTCTGTATGTTCTGTGGTCTAGCTGGACACGTAGCCAAGGACTGTCCCAAGTCCACGTCCCATGCAGCTAAGGCTTGTGCCACAAAGACCGCAACTCCAGAAGCTAAACCAGATGCCTCTGAGGCAAAAAAATAAGCAGCAGCCTTTGTGACTCCGCACGGACAGGTGGTTGCATTGACTCTTCCCATGCACCTTTGGAGATCCAACTCAACACGTCCACTCTTTTAAACCCTAGATCCCTTATGCCATCCGTCTCTTTAATCTCTTGCAACATTCCAGCCTTTCCCACATTGTTGGATTCCAGATCCTCTGACTGCTTCATTGACTCTGCTTTTGTGAATAAACATGCACTTTCAACCTACTCTGTTCCTCCGATTCAACTCCAGTTGTTCGACAGAACCTCCAATTCTATCCTTTCCCAAGCTGTCGACCTCTCTGTTCATTTCGAAACTGGTGATATCACTCTGCTAGATGGATCCTGCTCCATTGTCCTGGGACACAACTGGCTCACCTGCTACAATCCGTTGATTGACTGGGTTTCGAGCAGTATCTCATTCCAGACACCAGAACAGCCCATTCCAGCACCTATGAGCTCATTTCTGCAGCCTCCGGCTACTCCAGTATTGCCTACTCCAGCTCTGGTTCCCCTGCCTCCAGCTGACTCCACCTCCACCGATCCACCACATTTCTCTGAGTGCAAGGCTCCGCTGATCATGCTGATCAGTACTCTGGCCTTCGCACTCACCTGTCATCTTGAGGGCTCTGTGCAGTTTAGTCTGCAACTCCGCTCTAAGGAAAGTGACCTCCATGCCACATCCACCGCCCCTGATCCAGCTGATCTCTCCGGAGTTCCCCCAAGGTATCATGACTTCGCAGATGTGTTCAGCAAGAGCAAGGCTGACACCCTTGCTCCACACCGTGAGTTTGATTTAAAGATCGACTTAGAAGAAGGAGCTTCTCCTCCGATCGGCGTCACTTATTCCCTCTCACTCTCCAAGCTGGAGTCCCTCTGGACATTCCTCGACAAACACCTCTCCATGGGTTTCATCCGCCCATCTTCCTCCACTCACACTGCTCCGGTCCTCTTTGTCCACAAGAAGGACAGTTCACTCCACCTTTGCATTGACTTCCGAGGACTGAACAAGATCACGAAGAAAGACCGCTACCCCCTTCCCCGTATCTCCGACCTCCTCAATGCTTCAGCCTGAGCAAAAATCTATACCAAAATCGACCTCCGGCATGTGTACCATCTGGTCTGCATTGCTGAGGGCGATGAATGGAAGACTTCATTCCAGACACGCTATGGTTCCTACAAATGGCTTGTCATGCCTTTCGGACTGACCAACTCCCCAGCGGCCTTCCAGCAATTCGTCAATTCTATTTTTGCTGATCTCCTCGATGTCTTCATGATCATATACCTGGATGACATTCTTATATTCTCTGCTGACAAGGCTTCCCATAGGGAGCATGTCTGAGAAGTCCTCCGGCGACTCCAGAAACATGGCCTTTATGCTAAACCCAATAAATGCGAATTCCATACCGACTCTACCGAGTACCTTGGATACCACCTCTCGCCCTCCAGACTTACCATGTCCCCCAAGAAGGTCAAGGCCATCCTTGACTGGCCTGAACCCCGGAAGGTCCAAGATATTCAATCTTTCCTTGGATTCGCTAATTTCTATCGCCGTTTCATCCATGACTACTCCGGTCTCATCATTCCCTTGACCCGCCTTACTCATAAGGGCTTTCCATGGGACTTCAATGATGCTTGTCGCTCCGCCTTTCAGTGCCTTAAGGAAGCATTTACCTCTGCTCCTATTCTTACTCACTGGGTACCTGATGCTCCGCTGATCATTGAGACTGACACCTCTGATTACGCAATTGCTGGCATCCTCTCACTCTGATGTCTGGATGAAGAACTCTGGCCCATCGCTTTCTACTCCCGGACTCTCTCCACTCCGGAGCTCAACTACGACACCCACAATAAGGAATTGCTTGCCATCCATGAGTCCTTTCGGACTTGGTGGCATTACCTTGAGGGTTCAGGTACTCCGGTCGATGTCATGACTGACCACAAGAACTTGGAATATTTTTCCACCATGAAACTCCTGACCCACCGTCAAGCCTGGTGGTCGGAGTTCCTCTCCCAGTTCAATATGGTTATCTGTTTCCGCCCTGGACGCTTAGGTGCCAAGCCTGATGCCCTGACTAGATGCTGGGACATCTACCCCAAAGAGGGGGATAGGGACTATGCCTGCATCAATCCACATAATTTCCACCCTGTCTTTACACAGGAACAGCTCATCGCATCACTCCAGGCTACATACCTCGCAACTCCAGTACTCCGAGCTGCCTCCTTGTTCAACATCAAGACCCTTCATAATGACATTCTCTCAGCTCTCCCCTCCAATCCTATCACCTCAGTCCACATGTCCAACTCCAAAGAGTCTGATCCCCGCTGGACTGTTGACCCAGAAGGTTTCTTGCATCTTGATAATCGTATCTTTGTCCCCAATGCTGATGACCTCCACCTCCAGGTCCTCCAGTACAAGCATGACCATCTGCTCTCCAGACATTTTGGACAGAATCGGACATTAGAGCTTATCCGTCGAGAATATACCTGGCCAGGCATCCAGACCTTCGTCAAGGAGTATGTCTCCTCTTGTACATCCTGCGCTCGCACAAAGGTTCCTCGTCACAAGCCCTACAGCCTTCTAAAACAGCTCCCCATCCCCGAAAAGCCTTGGAATTCCATCTCCATGGACTTCATTGAGCAGCTCCCTGCTTCCTCTGGACATACCACTATCCTTGTTGTCATGGACTGTCTGTCCAAACAATGCATTTTCATCCCTACCGACGATAAGATATCATCTCCAGAGTTAGCCAAACTCTTCCTTCTCCACGTCTTTTCTAAGCACAGAGTTCCCTCCCATATCATCTCCAATCGAGGCTTGGAGTTCATCTCCCACTTTTTCCACTCTCTTGGTAAGGCTCTCGACATCCGCCTCCACTTCACCTCCGGTTATCATCCGGAGGGCGATGGTCAGACAGAACGCATGAACCAGACCCTGGAACAGTATCTCCGGATCTATTGTAACTACCAACAGGACAATTGGTCTGAACTCCTGCCGCTCGCAGAGTTCACATACAATAATGCTCCGAACGCTACCACCGGTGTGTCTCCGTTCTTCACTAATAAGGATTACCACCCCAATCTCGCTGTCCATCTGGAGCATGATCTCACCTCCACTCGAGCCTGAGAGTACTCCATAGACCTCAATTCCCTCCACGAATTCCTCTGTGAGGAGATAGCCACTGCTCAAAAACAGTACCAAGGACCTGCTGATGCTAAACAAACTCCGGCACTGGACTTGAAAGTCAGTGACCTGGTCTTTGTCAAAGCTAAGTACTTTCGCTCTATGCAGCCTTCCAAAAAGCTTTCTGAAAAGAACCTCGGTCCATACTCTATCATTGCTCAAGCAGGCTCCCTCTCCTTCACACTCTGGCTTCTGGAGAACATGAAGTCCATACATCCGGTCTTCCATGTTTCTCAGCTGGAACCTGCCATTCCCAACACTATTCCAAATCGTACTCAACCACCTCCATCTCCAGTCAAGGTTGACAGAGAACTGGAGTTCAAGATCTCCGAGATTCTCAACTCCAAGATAGATTGCAGACAGCGTCATTGCAAGCTGTTGTACTTGGTCTGGTGGTCCAGATATGAAGGAACCGATGAAGAAACCTCGTGGCTTCTCGCCACTGAGTTAGGTCACGCCTCAGAGCTTGTTGAGGAGTTTCATTTTCGGTATCTGGACAAGTCTGGACCTCACTCCACTTGACCCACAGGATGATTGC
The DNA here is from genome assembly GCA_038089155.1 of Nevesoporus exiguus. Classification (NCBI taxonomy): domain Eukaryota; kingdom Fungi; phylum Basidiomycota; class Agaricomycetes; order Boletales; family Boletaceae; genus Nevesoporus; species Nevesoporus exiguus. The sequence continues at coordinate 5,082 of JBBPKI010001557.1, forward strand.
GATTATTAACTATCTACAGGAGGTGGCTGGCTTCTACCTACACCTCCCTCTTCTCCTCATTGTCCTCATCATCCTTGTCCTCCTCTGCCTCCTTCTCTGCCTTCTTCCTCACAAACTCCGCAATCTCCTTTCTCTCCTGCTCATCCACTGCTTCCTTCTCTTCCATCCTCAACTCCGCCGTCTCCCCGGCAGCCTCCCGGACCTCCCTCTCATCCACCATCTCTTCTGCCATCTGCACCTCCATTCTGTTATCGCTGTACACCTCCATTGCCTTCAGCTCCACCAGCTGCTCCAGCAACCAATTCTGGCACTCGAAGCTCAACTGGATCTGGTCGTGGATCTCGCGGACCACCTGGAGCAGCTGGGTCAGCTCGCTGCCTCCTATCTCCACCTTTTCCTCTGTTTGTACCTTTTTCTTCACCACCTCCAGCTCCTCCATTTTCTGCTTCCGCTTCTTCTCCATCTTCTCTTCTCCGGGCCGCTCACACCTCACCTTCGCATCCCAGCACTCCAAGCATGCCATCAACTTACCTGACGCCTGCTCACATGTCAGGCCCTGCTCCTCACACCTCCAGCACTCTGGCATCGTCAGCATCCTCACCTTCCCCTTGCCCCTGCTTGGCCCCACCTGTGCTTGCTGCGCCTGTACCTGCTCTGCCTGTGCTCCAGTTAGTCCAAGTTACCTCACCAAAAACCACTCACCCTTTTCTTTGCAGCCTCTTCCTCTGCCCACTTCCTTGCAGCCTCCTCCGCTGCCTTCTTCCACGCCTCCTCCTCCCTCTTGACCTTGACCTGCCTCCTCCACTCAGAGACCTTCGCCCTCCAAAGGTCGTCATCGTCATTCTCGTCCTCCACCAAGTGGACATCGGGCCAGGTCTTGATATCAGATGTGCCGGACATGGTGATGAGTGGTGGTAGTGGATGAAGTGACTTCAAGCACACAGGTTTCTTTTTTAACAGACAAACCAAACTCCATTTCAGACTCTGAAACCAATCAATGGAGTCACATGCTAACGGCCTTCAGGGGTTCAGGCCTAAGAGGGGGATACTGTCATATCCTGTCCAACTCTGGTCACTCCGGACCAACTCCGGACCAGTTCCCCCGGTCGCACGCATGTTCTCAACTCCAGATCAACTCCATTGATCCTCTGGTTTGTTCTCACTCAATATCATAGTCCTTGACTTCAGACCTTTTCTATTATGTTCTACCTTGACATCTCTATTCCCATTCCATCTCAATGTCTTATCTTGACTTCCGTTTCACTTACATAGTTACCTCTGTGTCTGCGCACATTGAAGACTTATCCAATCTCATCTCTCTTAGTATATAAAGTCTCTACTTCTGTCAGTAGATACCTCAGTTCAAATCTCAACTTAACCTCAACTTAACCTTGCCCCATCCTCATCTTGATCTGACAATCTCCTTGAGTCTGAGACTCTCCTCCGAACTCCGACCCTCTGCAAATTCAGGACACCGGACTTTCTGCAAAGGCGCACCACATAAGGTGAAGCCAAGTCCCATTTGACTAACCTACATAACTCCGAAGTCTGGAGTTAGTCCAAAGTTCGTCCCCAGTGTTTAACAGTTTGGCATTCCATTTGCCAGGGTCAGACGAGTGCTGCTTGTGTTCCAGTCACTCAATGGAGTCTTGTAGATAAGCAGCAGTATTCTAAAACAAACAAAAATGGAATCCAAGGAGGTGGCTTGAAAGCCAAGGGTGGTCTCACCAGAGGGTATAGGAGGAGAAGTCAGCAACTAGAAAGAGGGATAGAAGATGTGCCAAAAGGGTGGAGTCAGGTCAGAGTTTGGAGTTCAGAGAGGTGGAATAAGAGAGGGGCCGTCAAGAGGACAGCAAGAAGTTGGAGGAGTGTTGTAAAGACAAAGGTCATGATGAAGGGCCATGGGAGCATGAGGTCATGACAAAAGGAGTGGAGACCTGCTCAAGTGGCAGCATGAATATACTGTTAAATCATCCCAGACTCTCTGGACTCAAGTCCAATCAGAGGTCCGAAGATACTAAAGGGTGGTCGACGAAGTTTGTCTCGGAGTTGGACTGAAGTCCAGAGCAGAGGAGTCGGAGCAGAGTTGCATAGAAAGGACGTCAGTGCATGACTTATGTGTTGCACCCTTGAACAGGTCTGTGTCCTCGTATTTCAGAGGAGTGGAGTTCCGACAGGAGGAGGAGGGGATCACAACAAGAATTAGGAGAGTGGGAATTAAGTTGATATTCGTGCTAAGGGATACATGACAGAGGTACAGAGGGTTTTATACTAGAGGGTCAATAGAGACATCAAGGATGTCAGGGAATAATGAGATAACATCAAGGGTCCATAAGGGACCAAGAAGGGATGAGGGAAGCAAAGGGAAGTACAAATGGAATGTACGAAATAATATCCAGGTCCAAGAATAGCCAAGTCCCTGTGTGAGCACAGCCTTGGTCTGGAGCGGAGGAGCAGAGCTCCGAGCATGGAGGAAGCAGAGGTGGACTAAAGGCAGCAGAGGTAGCCAGAGATGGCCAGAGATGAGGCCAGAGGAGGCAGAGACGGATGGGATGTCATGGATATGACAGTTCTCTCCTTCCACCTTCTGTCTTTCTTTGGCACATTCCTATGCCACTTCACTCCCCTCTGGTGCACTCATGTGCCCCCTCCATTTTCCTCTGTTTTCCTCTGATTACTCTGGCTTAACTCCAGTGTAGCTCCAGAATTTTTCCAGTTGACTTCATTTTAGTTCTACACTCTGTTTTCCATCTCTTTCATTCTGGACTTGTTCCATTTTCCTCCATAACTCTGGTCTTACTCCAGTTTTACAACCTCTTGGATACATTATGTACTTTTATCTTCTCCATTTCCAGGACCATTTGGTACTTGGCATACACCTCCATTCTCTGGCCCATTTCAGGTATCTTTGACCCCTTTCTGGGACTCTCTGACTTCTTCTCCATCTCTACTTTCATTGTGTCTCTATATCTTCTTTTCTGTTCTACTCTAGTATCCTTCCTCCAAACTCTAGTGCACTTCATGTACAACTCCAGTTCTTCTCCAGGGACCTCTCTCCTCCATCTCCCCAGCACCATCTGGTGCTTTCCACTCTCTGGCCCTCTCTGGGCATCTCTGACCCCCTTCTGGGGCTCTCTCTCTGTTTTCAGTTTTCTCTGTATCTGTTTGCCTTCATATTCACTGCCTGATTCAGTTTTAGTTCAGTCTCTGTTTTCCTTTTCCTCTGACTTTGTTTCTTTTCTCCACTTTCATCCTCCAGTGTCCAGCCACCTCTGCATGTCCTCTGCTGCCACTTCACATGCTCTGCCATCTCTGACATCTGGCCCACCCCACTTGTGCATGCTCCGTGCTCTCCAAATCCACCTCACACACCCTCCGCATCCATCCCCATCAGGTGTTGTGCCACCTTGACCCCTTTCATGCTGAGGCTTGGAGCCTCCTTTTCAGAGCTAGCACATCATCAGTGGTAGGACTCCAAGTTATCCAGTTGGTCCCAAAACCTCTGTTTTACTCTGTGTGGCATCATTCTTGGACTTGGCCCAGTAAGCACCTCCATCATCCCCTCTGTCAGTGCACCCTCTCCAAAGGAGCTTGACCACTCTCTCGGATTAGCTCTGCACTGAACCCCTGCTTACTGTAGGCCTCAAGGGCTCAGCCTTAAAGGGGAGGCACTGTCATATCCATGATATCCCATCCATCTCTGTCTCCTCCAGCCCCATCTCTGGCCATCTCCAGCCACCTCTGCTATCCTCAGTCCACCTCCACCTCCTCTACACTCAAAGCTCCACTTCTCCACTTTGGACCAAGACTGTGCTTGCACAGAGACTCAGCTATCCTCAGACCTGAATATCATTCCATACATTCCATTTGTACATCCCTTTGCTTCCTTCATCCCTTCTTGGTCCCTTATGGACCCTTGATATTATCTCACCTATTCCCTAACATCCTTGATGTCCCTGTTTACCTCCTAGTATAAAACCTCTGTATCTCTGTCATGTAACCTTAGCATGAGTATTGAATTAGTCACCTCTCCCCACTCTTGTTGTGATCTCCTTCTCCTCCTGTCAGACCTCCACTCCTCTGAAATACAAGGACATGGACCTGTTCAAAGGTGCGACACATAAGTCCTGTGCCAACATCCTTTCTATGCAACTCCACTCCACCACCTCCACTCCAGACTTCAGTCCAACTCCAAAACAAACTTCATCGACCACCCCTCAATACCTCCAGACCTCTGATCAGACTTGAGTCCAGAGAGACTGGACCTTAACAGACAGAGTGGATGGTAGAATCATATTTAGATCAGTACTTAATGCTATAGAGCTATTGACAGCAGTGAAGACTTCCAGCCAACTTGGGAATGCATTCTCTGAATTGAGGAGGAGCTGGAGATTGGCAAAACTGGCAAGTAGAGGGGGAATAGCACTAGGGGAGGGGTGTGGGTTCATGACATTGCTATCTGACAAGCTAATGGTAGTACTACTGGAGGGAAGGAACAAGTACATGAGCAAGGTGACTGGTCTAGGAAAAAAGAACATCACTTTGTTGTACAAACAGAATGGCTGATTTCTGTATGTCTTTGCAGCAGGATATTTCTGCATGAATATCAGTTTGTATACATATTGATAATAGAAAAAAACACTGTACCTTGACAAATTTCCTTCAAACATCTTCTTTCTCAGGTGTAACTCCAGTGCCATTCTGTTTTTTATCATAGCTAAGACCAGATGCATGTATGAGCTTGGTAATGGCATTATAAGCAGCTTTCAGCTAGGGTGGGGTCCTATCAACGATAACACCACAATACATTTTAATACTACTTACAGCCTTGAATTTATGTTCACATGAATCAGCAGTCTTCTCCCCCTCTTGGTTGTTAAGGATCAGGAACCATTTGTCATATCCATGACATCCCATTCATCTCCAGCCATCTCCAGCCACCTCCGTCACCCTCAGTCCATCTCCACTTCCTCCACACTTGGAGCTCCACTTCTCCACTCTAGACCAAGGCTGTGCTTGCATAGGGACTCAGCTATCCTCAGACCTAGATATCTCTCGTACATTCTCATTTGTACTCCTCTTCGCTTCCTTCATCCCTTCTTGGTCCCTTATGGACCCTTGATGTTATCTCATTATTTCCTGACATCCTTGATGTCCCTGTTTACCTCCTAGTATAAAACCTCTGTACCTCTGTCATGTAACCTTAGCACAAATATCAATTTAGTCATCTCTCCTGATCCTCGTCACGATCCCCTCCTCCTCCTGTCAGAACTCCACTCCTCCAAAATACGAGGACATGGACCTGTTCAAGGGTGCAACACATAAGTCCTGCACCAACATTCTTTCTATGCAACTCTACTCCAACACCTCCACTCCAGACTTTGGTCCAACTCTGAGATGAACTTTGTCTACCACCCCTCAGTACCTCTGGACCTCCAATCGAACTTGAGTCCAGAGAGACTGGACCTTAACACCATTCCTGCATGTGAGCAGCAGCAGCTGCATACACCATCTTCTTGAAGTTATCATCTGAGAAACTTGAGGAATGATTGTGCAGAAAGTCCAGAAGCATCTCTTCCTGCACTTCAGTCCAGTGGGCAGCCTTCTTGCAGCTCTTCTTGTGCTTTGTTGCAGTATCAAGTTCAAGGGGGTTAATGACCCCCATGGAGCACAGTGAACAGCTTGATGAACTGGATGATGATGAAGACAACATGGGGGATATGTGGCACTAAGAGGGTGGGAAAATCATCACACAGCATACCTCCCAGCATTACTTCCCCAGCATATTCCATTCAGGCACTGATATGACATGTGATCAGAACTCACCCAAGTTTAGCCAAAGCCACTGGCTTCAGTTACAGTGGTTTTCAAAACAGTGTGGAAAATTGATCAAGACTTTGAGGTGGCTGTGGGAAGACCCCAGGTGCATCTGAGTGGTCATGTGTAGTGTTACAGTTTTGTTTCTTCATGGTCACCTCCTACTTATTTTCTTCATTCACACTTGGGAGGGACCGATTACACGGAAAGTCTACATTCCATACCTCGTCATCCTGTATTCGGATGACATCCGCCTAATCCCGTTACTATAGCATTCTGACTTCGCCCCCATCTTTGATGGCCATTACACAGGTTGTTTCACCTATATCTTTGATTGATTGTTTCATCCATATCTTTCGATGCATCACCTTTACCACCATCTTTGATAGATGGTTACTGTCCTTGGCTGTGGGCATAGTCGCTTGTAGATAGACACTATTTAAACCTCCATGTAAAGTAGCGGCACCTCAGCCAATTCTTAACTCATTTGTGGTTACCTATTGCTAAGCTCCTTTGCTCACTTCTTCAGAAGAGAGAGCCCCTTGTCTTCGCCCACCCTTCTTCCAGGAAGTATGGCATCCCCCTTGCACACCTCATCTAGAGGAGAGTTGCCAAGTATCTCGTCAAGATACTTCCTTTGACCTAGCAAAGGTCTGTCCCTTAGTCGATAGCTAACCCCGAGTGGGTCACCCTGCTAGTCGAGCGCCGCACTATGAGACAGTGTGGATCGTCAGCCAACTCGAAGAGTCGTCCTGCTGACCAAGGTACTCCTAGGCTTATCAAGGACGTTGCGCCTCTCCGTGAGTGCCTCCCTTGAGTAAGTCGGCTGATAGCCCAGAGAAGGAGTCAGTCGTTGGTAATAAATAATCACGACCGTTACAAAAGAATTGGCTCGTCCCCTGC
>JBBPKI010001558.1:0-11800 GCA_038089155.1 Nevesoporus exiguus
AAGGGTCAATAGGGACCTTCAGCAGTATCTCAGACTGTTTACCACTGAGAAACAAGACAAATGGGCAGAATGGCTACTCCTGGCTCAATTCTCCTATAACAACTGCCAGCATTCCACCACAAAGAAGACACCATTCGAGGTTACTAAAACCTACGAACCAAGAATGGGGATAAAACCCATTATTATCAAGAATGAGACCTCCTCGGCTTTCACACAGGATTTCTCCAATATGCTTGAGCAAGCTAGAAAATCACTCGAAAAAGCTCAATCCTCAATGAAGGGGCAAGCTGACAAGCACCACACCAAGATTCCTGAAATGAAAGTTGGAGACATGGTCTGGCTTTCAACAGAGAACATTAAATTGAATCAGGCATCCAAGAAACTCACAGAACGATGGATCGGCCCTTATGAAATTCTCTCATTCACAGGCCCTAATGCCATAACTCTCAAACTCCCTTCTACCCTGCAAATTCACCCTATAGTAAACATTTCAAGGGTTAAACCTTACAAGGAACGCCTTGATAACCAACCTGTTGTCGCCCCAGGACCTGTTGTGGGCACACAAGAAGGACTTCCAGAGTTCGAAGTTGAGTACATTGTCAATTCTCGACTTAAAAGACGATCCTTGGAATACTTATGTAGTACACTGGAAGGGCTATAATGAGGAAGACCGTACGTGGGAACCTCTGAGCCACCTCACCAATGCCAAAGAGGCAGTCAAGGACTTTCACTTATCTAACCTGGCGGCACCCCGGAAGCTCAGAATGGTCCAAACGGACTTTGATTCTCTCTTTTCCTCTTATTCCAATGTCACAGAACCCTCCCAGGTTCCCTTCAATCGCCTGGAATGCAATTTATAGGAGGGGGGTAATGTTACAATTTCTTATCTTATCTAATCTTATCAAAGTCACATGACCACTATCACATGACCATGGGACATGTCACCTGACCAAGTCTAGGTCAAACCCTTTCACTTCAATCACACTCATTCTAGACCCTTATCTTCACGCTTCTTTAATTACTGTTGCTCTAGACTCTTATCTCTAATTCCACTCCACAATGATGTCATTACCTTAGTAAGGCTTCACACGCCTGCCCTAGAGTACCCTGTAAGTATATAAACTTGAATACATCAACAACCAGACTTCAGTCAAGTCCCAGTTGATTCCCCTGGACGCATCCTCTTGGCTCCATAGCAAGTACTAGTGTGTGACCAAAGCCTTAACAGGTCTAGGTTGCCAACAGTATCATTCTGGGATCTCATCATGCATGGGAAGGGGATCTGTCGGAAAAGAAAGAGTTCTGTTCTTCCAATCGATAGTAGGATTTTGATCGGCAAGCCAGTTCATTCCTAAGAGCCTGGATGGCAACGCAAAAGTTAGTAACTTCAGTGCTTGGCTCTATTTGTCTCACTCCGTTAACACGGCACCGTCTTCCGTGGTTCAAGTGGAGATTCGCCTATCTGCTATGGTGATTTTTATTTATGTATACTATCATGAGCCCAGAGTTGCAAAAGACCTAGAGATGCAAAATGAATTCTCCTGCAACACACAATACAAACAATGACTTGTACTCGTGGATCTAGCTTGTAATAGACCTTCTATAGAATCTTGTATTTTTTTTTTTGATACAAAGCTGTTCTATCTGTGTCGGCTTCATATCTATGCATTGACATCCCTGTTTCTGATGAAAAATAGCCAGGAACCAGCCAGGATCATCCTTGAAAAACATTTTAAAAATGTACATAGATAGTACATACTCTTGCCCATCTTTGCCCTATTTTTTCGAAAGGATTTGTATGATATATGAGTTGCTACCAGCCCTCGACCTCGACCTTCAGAGGTGTGACAAATTCAAGCGGAGTTATACTAGGGATGACTATTGGCGGGTGGAAAAGTTTGTAGTTGTGGTGCAGACACAGAGTCGAAGGTACTTTGGCACGTCGGAGATTAATTCAGTACTATGTCACAGTGTGACACCCATCCCACACGCAGATGGGAAATTTTGCAACTCACTGTCAATTGCAGCTGGTGAGCTGGCATCGCGCTGGCAACATCAATTTGTTGTTTCAAGTGCTTTCTATCATTGTAACCTTTTTTTTACATGGGCCTCTATAACTCTACATAGTTTTTTTTATTTATGTATAGATGACGAATGTCAACAAGTTTGCGAGTGGTGTGCGCATTTTGCAACTCCGGGCTCATGATAGTAGATGACAAATGTCGGCATGTTTGTAAGTACATAATGTGCACATTTTACAACTCCGGATTCACAATAGTACTAGCTCACGTAGCAGATAGGCGAATCTCCGCTCGAACCACGGAAGACGGTGCCGTGTTAACAGAGTGAGACAAATAGAGCCAAGCACTGAAGTTACTAATTTTCGTGTTTGCCGTCCAGGCTCTTATGTGATATTGTCTCACGTTCAACAGCATCTCATCCATTTCAAACCCTGTGGACCCCGGACTGATGCTAACGCTTGCTTTGTACACTCCAACTTCATACATAGACGATGATCATGCTCATTAAAATCTCTCTTGCACTGCCTGATCCCATCTGCGTCACTGCCACTGCAAGAATGGCACCCCTAATCCAGCGCCTGTTCTCGTAGACGAATACTGGTGAAGAGAACCAGCCAGTACACACCCGCCTTCACATCGAGGATGACCTCGGGCATGAGCTTCTCTCGAGCATGATTTCCCTCCCTCACTACAGACCCATCCTGGGGTTACCCTTTCACTGACCCCTTGCCGCTATGATCCGCTCGCAGCAATGCCGGCTCTCCCAAACACTCACGGATCGTCGCTAATACTACTACTCCACAGGCCGTCATCGTGCTAGTCAAAACCTCTTGCACTCTCCAATTCAATCCGCGTCATGACCGTTCTCTTCTATCACAAAGACAACACGATGGATCCAATGCCCGGCCTTTCCAACGAGGACCTGTAGACAGAGCTCATCCCGCACATGTGTACCCTTCACGTTGAGGACGACCTAGGGCGTGAGCATCCCTCGAGTGCAATTTGCCTTTCCTCACTCTGTAACTCGTATAGATTATCAACAGCAGCCCCGTGATGTGGGGAAACAGCCTTAGCAAAGGACCCCACCTGGACCCAATTTGAACACATCCACACTCGCTCCTGTGTCCGTCAAGACTGAGGAAATAGAGTTCAATATGCAAGATCACCTTGTCAGGTCTCCGATGAGGGGGCTCCTTGGTGGAAAGTCAATGTTGCAATACCGTCTGTGAAAGGGATGTCGACTTGGAACACGAGTCTGTAAGGACTACAGTGTGTAAGTAAGGACATGTAATGAGTAATTAGTACAAGCTGCTTACCTCTAATCAATGGTACAAGACTGGAGGAAAGCAGGAACGGGCAGGATCGACTAAGTAGGTGTACTATCCAAATAAGGAAGGTAGTGGGTGAAGTTAAGGTAGGTACTATGTATGTGCTAAAATCAGGTTGTTCTCCAACACCGTCATCCATTGCATAGGTCTTGAAGCCTTCAATATGTTTTCTTCTGCGCTAGTAAGTGCTTCGTCTGAGCTTGCACAGCTCTCCTCCTTGAGCCCGATGTCTGCAAGCTCATCCCCCGGTGTTTTTAGGTGGCTCTGATGGCTCATGTACGCATGATATGACGACACTCCAGACGCCAACGTGTTGTCCTCATAGCCCATAATTTTGGCGCGAGTCCCTTTGACTTACTGTGACCTGAAGCACGAATTGTATACACTGAATAAATACACAGCACAAGAAAATAGGAGGTAAAGACACATAGACAGTGAGTCCAATAAATATACAACACAAAGGGCCGCCTGACCATCCTCCATCGTTCAGCTCGCACTCTGCTAATTAACCCTAGCTCTCCCTCACACCTGGCGTATATCGTCTCCCGGTGCCTGGGTCTCAAGTTGAATACCCTCCGATTCATCTGCCTCTCCCTCGACAGCTTGGTCGTTCTCTGCTGGGGCCACGTCAGCAAATGCGATGGTAGACACGGTGTTTTCCACAGGAGCTGGCTGCGACAGCACACCGAACCCACTGTCAATACCCAGAGCTCAGTTGCGGATGTCATGGTCATACAACTCCTGGATGCTGATGATAAGCCGAGGAGCCAAGGAGATGAAAAGTATAGCAGGTAACATGGATGCAAAGAGGTCTGCTGGGCTGGACAAACCCAATGTCAATATGATGTTTACTATGTCATAGCACAGTCGTCTAGTAAAGTGTTAAAAGTCCAAATAGTCAGTGCAAGCTTATAGGAGGATTATACAAATGTAGAAAACATACATGGAAAGGTATATAACACCATCCCTTGCAAATAGCCTCAAGTACTGGTTAGGTGGCCACCTCTTTGTGACCTTGTACATTACAAATGACTCCCTTGATGTACAGTAGATGGCAAGAATCAACAATGGGACTGACAGTGCAAGATTGCCAACTGAGTATGTCCAAAGTGGAGATGGTGGAGTCCAAACACCAAGACACATTGAGACATTGAGAATGTAGATGACTACCACTAGAGAGGAGTGGCAAAGACTAAGGTCATCTGTCCTAGGTTAAACTTTGAATTCTAAGACATACCAGACTAATAGTGCCCAGGGGTGTTAAAGATACCACACAAGATAAATGAAACAATAACCAGTGGCACATATATACAAAGGAGGACAATGAGAATGACTTTGGACTGATTCCACATTGCATAAACACAAAGAATCATCATCACTGTAATTGATTACAGCAAAGAAAAGATAAGCAGATCAAAAGATAACTTACTGTTACGATTTCTCACCTTATCAAATCAAATCAAATCACATGACCACCATCACGTGACCGTGGGACATGTCACCTGACCAAGTCTAGGTCAAACCCTTTCACTTCATTCACATTCGTTCTAGAACCCTTACTTCCATGCTTCTTTAATTACCGTTGCTCTAGGCTCTTATCTCTAATTCTGCTCCACAATGATGTCATTACCTTAGTAAGTCTTCACACGCCTGCCCTAGAGTACTCTGTAGTATATAAACCTGAATACATCAACGACCGGACTTCAGTCAAGTCCTGGTTGATTCCCCTCATCCTCTTGACTCAAGCAAGCCTAGTGTGTGACCGAAGCCTTAACAGGATAGGTTGCCAACATTAGGACTTGACTCCATACTCTTCCCTCACACACTTCTCATTACCTCGCTGTCGTTCGCGACAACCCTGGATCCTAGGGGCAAAGGGAACTACTACGTTACCACTTCACATTCCTGTGCACTTGCGCTCCCTTTAAATTTTACGTATACCCTGGCTATACGCTGGTGAAGGTCGATCGTGCTTTAGGCCGCCATCAAGGGGTGAGCTCGAGAGCTCTTAATTGGTTTAAAAACCGCCTCCGCACGCTTTTATTTCGAAGGAGCTTAGGCTTGTGTCCATGTGAGGCACATTTCTTCTAAGATTACTAGTACGCAGTTGGAAAACTGGTGTAAGAGCGGTCTTGTGCCCACCAGCCCAACTTACTCTATATTTTCGAAGGCTCGAGTCGAGGAGGCTATTGTCCTGATCGAGTAGAAGCTGGTGTTGACAAAGGTCCACGCTTCTTTAAGAATTTCGGATGTTCCCGAATCACCCTTTCCCCAAGTCTGAGGAGTTCGAGGTTCACCTTCCCTCAGAAGAAACCGTCTTTGGGAATAACTTCCCCCACCGAAGAGAATTCTCCTTTGACCCAAACGACGGGTACATTGACCAAGCAGGACAATATCGCTTCTGGAATGGAGAATTCGCTCAGACAAGGGCAACTACCCCAGACGAGAGAGTCCTTTCAGAAGATAGATATCCAATAGGACAACACCAGTCCACCCCTTATAGGGACCATCAAAGAGAAAACGAATTATGTTTCATTCAATACGATCCAAGAGAGGACAACAACGAGTACCTCTACCGCACTCCCACACCAGAACCACTGGTGAATATCTTCGAACATCATGACCTCCTCCCCTATCTCCTAGATAGGATAAGAGAAAACGAGCCATTCGACAGACTCCTTTTAGAAGCTCACAAAATCCCTGAAGACCAAGCCCTAGCCTTCAGAGTTAGAGTTCTCCAAGTACAACTTCACCCTGACCCACGATTACGTCTCCAGCAAGAAGTAGAACTTCTTGAGGAACTAAGAGAAGGACTTGTTGCTTTACAAAACCTACATATGCCATCACCTGAACCGGAAGTAACCCCAGTTCCAGAAGAAGAACAACACGTCGCAGTACCCCTACCGGAACCCGCTCCCCTTCGTCGACTCAGAGACCAACGAATCCTTCGACAACCCGCTAGGAGACCAACCCTTGTCCCCAGACCGGATCAGCCAATCTCCTCCTGCACCAGATCCCACGATGTCCACAGAATACATTAAAATGCTGGGCGAACAGCTGCTGGTATTGCAAGAAGAACTCGCAGAGCTAAAGAAGGACAAAGGGAAAAGGAGAGCAGATAATATGGAGATAAAAGTATCAAAAAAAGTAGAAATGGTACCAGATCCCAGAAAGTTTGACGGAAATAAAGACAATTTCGAAGCTTGGCAAATGGGCATGGCCCTATATATCAAGGAAAACCCCAAGTCGTTCATCACGAACGACCAAATCACAATTGCCACCCTCACTAGGATCGGGGTAAAAGCCGGAGAAAAGGACAAATTTGGAGCGTCACAATGGGCTAGACAACAGCTCCGACATTACATGAAAACGGACAAGTGGCCCACACAAGAAACATTGAGCAAACTCCTTATCTCTCGCTTCAAATCGATAAATGAGAAGGACAAGGCAAGAAACAAATTGGAATGGTGCAAACAAATGCCAGAAGAATCGGCTCAGTCATTTACTACAAGATGGCTGGGATACTACTATGACATGGGCGGAGAACCCGACAAAGCAGACCCTCAAGGGGTCAGACTCTTTGAAATGGCCTTATCAGAAAATTTAGCCAGAAAAATATATGAAGATGGCAAGAGAAAGGTCTGCATACAAGATTATGTCGAAACCGCTAAAGAGATAGGAGCAAGACTCGAATCTCTAAAGCTAAGGAAAACAGAAAAGGTCACGCAATGGCCTCCACAAAACACGCACCAAGAAGGTCAAGCCCGCACATATGGAGGCCGCAGACAACCAATGGACATTGGAGCTCTGCGACAGCGGAACTCAAAATGCTACAATTGTGACAATGAAGGCCATGTCGCCAGGAATTGTCCAAATCCCAAAAAGGAATGCCAAGAGTGCAAATTCCTCAAAGGAGGACACAAATTCAATTGCCGAAAGAGGGCACAAGGGCCTCAACGAAGGCCACAAATAAGGGAGATGACAAAAAAGGAGGAAGAAAAGAAAGAAGAAGAACCCAAAGAAGCCAAAGCCATAAAAGGGATGGACTTTGAGCAAATGAAGGCATACTTCTTTGACCTTCACGATACAGAAATGAAGAAGGCGGGAAAAGGCTACGGCAACTGAGAGATCTGGGACCTCAGAAGCCGTCATTAAATACAAAAAATAGTTTTTCATCTCTATCCCCTTATGTACAGTACGGACAAGATTTTGACGACAATTCGGACAGTTCCACATGCTACTCCTCGAATTCCGAACCAGTTAGCCCTATTTATAGAGTACATTTACCCTCTACCGAGACTGGGCCTCCACAAAAGGAGCTTGCTGCACAGGAATGCAGGCTTAATTCAGTCAAAGAAAAAGAAAAAAATATTTATGAGGATAGTTTCCCAGAACGTATCCTCTTATGCAATACCAAGGTGCAACAGGAGATTCTCATGGACATCTCCATCGCACACCCCACTACCAAGAACAAGAAACACCAATGCAAGGCCCTCTTGGATAGTGGCACGAATGGAATATTCATAGACAAAAAATGGGCCGAACAAGTCAAGCTCCCTCTACAAAAGATGGAAAGGGAGATCCCCGTCTTTAATGTTGACAGAACAAAGAACTCTGCTGGAGCAGTAATGCATCAAGCAGAGATAATTTTAGATTATCAAGGACACCGCGAACGCCTAATTGTGGAAGTTACCAACTTAGGCAAAAACCCCATGATTCTAGGGTATACATGGCTGGCAAAGCACAACCCAACCATAGACTGGACGAAAGGGGAAGTGAAAATGGCAAGGTGTCCGAGGTCCTGCTACATGCTGTTGGACCGAGGATCAAATTTGGCGAAAGAAGAAGAAGAAGAGCTTAAACACACCTCAACCATGCATTGGTTCATCAAAAACCTCGAAGTACCCAAGAAGAAGGAACCAACCCTTGAAGAAATGGTTCCTAAAGAATACCATCACTTCTTAGATGTTTTCAGCAAAAAGGAGTCAGAACGACTACCCCTAAGAAAACCCTGGGATCATGAGATAAAGCTGAAGCCTGGCTTTCAACTAAAAAAGGCAAAAATGTTCCCCATGAGCAAGGACGAAATGGAAGAGCTAAAGTCCTTCGTGGAAGAACAAACCAAGAAAGGGTATATTCAACCCTCATGCTCTCCACAAACAAGCCCCATCTTCTTTATCCCAAAGAAAGACAGAAAGAAACGACTAGTCCAAGATTACCAATACTTAAACGAATGGACAGTCAAAAACAATTACCCCTTACCACTTATAAGCCAACTAGTGGATAAGCTCCAAGGGGTGAAGCTTTTTACCAAATTAGATCTTTGATGGGGCTACAACAATATAAGAATAAGAGAAGGAGATGAATGGAAGGCGGCATTTGTCTCTCATTCCGGAGCTTACAAACCACTAGTAATGTTCTTCGGACAATGCAACGCCCCTGCCACATTTCAGCAAATGATGAATGAAATCTTTGCCGATATGGATGGCGTCGTCATAGTCTACATCGACGACATAATGATATTCACCAAAACGGACGATGAAACGGAACACGATAAGATCGTCCAAGAAGTTCTCAAAAGACTTAAGGAACACGACTTATTCCTGAAGCCTGAGAAATGCTTTTTCAAGCAGAAAGAAGTTGAATTCCTCAGGATGGTTGTCAATACTGAAGGAATTAAAATGGAAAAAGGAAAGGTGGAAGCCATACTGGAATGGCCAACACCAAAGAATGTCAAAGGAGTCCAAAGCTTCTTGGGACTCACCAATTACTACAGAAGGTTTATTCAGGACTTCTCCCAAGTCTCACGATCTCTGAATGACCTCATGAAGAAGGATCAGCCCTGGCAGTGGGGACCCACTGAACAGGAAGCATTCAATGCACTAAAAAGGGCCTTTACCACAGCCCCTATACTCGCATATCCGGACAATAATAGCGAGTTTTGGCTAGAAACAGATGCTTCTGACTTCGCTACTGGAGCTGTCCTTTCTATTAAACAAGAAGACAAATGGCACCCAGTTGCCTTTTCCTCCACTTCCATGACCCCCAAGCAGAGGAACTATCCCATTGCAGATAAGGAAATGCTCGCAATCATTCTTGCCTTAGAACAATGGCGACATTACCTTGAGGGGGCAGAAGAATTCGAGGTCTGGACAGATCATGCCAACCTCAAATATTTCATGACAAAACAAGACCTAAATCAAAGACAAGCCCGATGGTCACAGTGGCTGTCACGATTTAATTACATCCTAGTCAATAAACCTGGTTCACAAATGGGTAAAGCTGATGCTCTCTCTTGACGAGAGGATCATGCACAAGGAATTGACGAAGATAATAAAGGTCTTCAAATGATCCCTGAATACAGAGTAAGGGTACAATCAAAATACACTTACACAATCGAAGGAGAAGAAAGGAAACTCCTCAAAAGAATAGTGGAAGCACAAGAAGAGTGGAAGGGTGATGACAAACCCAACCTTCTCAACAAAGACGGAATTCTGTATCTTGGTGACAGAATCTTCGTCCCAAAAAAGGAAAACTTGCACCAAGATATCATCACCCTTTACCATGATTCTCTGATTGCCGGACATGGCAGTGCTGAGAAAACCTGGCAAATCATTGAACGATATTTCCAATGGAATGGCCTTTGAGCTCAAGTGAAGAATTATTGTTCAAGGTGCGATAGATGTGCACACATGAAGCCAGAGAATAAGGCACCAAAAGGAGAGTTAATCCCGAATCCCATACCAGAAGGTCCCTGGAAAGACATATCTGCGGACTTCATTACCGATCTCCCCACGTCCAACACCTACGACTCTATACTAGTCGTGGTAGACCAATTTTCCAAAGAGGTGGAATTCATCCCCACCAACAAGACAATTACAGCCTTGGGTACAGCCAAGCTCTACAGAGACCATGTATGGAAGTACCATGGTCTCCCAAGGTCCATAATCTCAGACAGAGGACCACAATTCGCTTCCCAAGTAATGAAGGATTTGGGCAAAATGCTCAAAATAGACCTTACTATGTCTACGGCATTCCATCCTCAAACTGATGGACAGACAGAAAGGGTCAACAGAGACCTTCAGCAGTACCTCAGGCTGTTTACCGCTGAGAAACAAGATAAATGGGCAGAGTGGCTCCCCCTGGCACAATTTTCATACAATAATCGCCAACACTCTTCCACCAAGAAGACTCCATTCGAAGTCACAAAAACTTACGAACCAAGAATGGGAATAGAACCCATTATTACCAAAAATGAGACTTCCTCAACTTTCGCACAGGATTTCTCCAATATGCTTGAGCAAGCTAAAGCCTCGCTTGAAAAAGCTCAACAATCAATGAAAAAGCAAGTGGATAAGCACCGCTCCAAGGTTCCAGATATGGTAGTTGGAGATAAAGTCTGGCTATCAACTGAGAACATGAAACTCAATCGGGCCTCCAAGAAGCTCACAGAGCAATGGATCGGCCCTTACGAAATCCTCTCCTTCGCAGGACCTAATGCCGTCACCCTGAAACTCCCTTCCACCCTGCAAATCCACCCTACCGTCAACATTTCAAGAGTTAAACCTTACAATGAATGACTTGAAAATCAACCTGTTGTTGCCCCAGGACCCGTTGTGGGCACACAAGAAGGAATTCCAGAATTCGAAGTCGACTACATTGTCAATTCTCGACTTAAAGGACAATCTCTGGAATATCTTGTACACTGGAAAGGCTATGACGAGGAAGACCACACATGGGAACCTCTGAGCCATCTTTCAAATGCCAAAGAGGCATTAAAGGACTTTCATCTTTCCAACCTGGCGGCACCCCGGAAGCTCAGAATGGTCCAAACAGACTTTGATTCTTTATTTTCCTCTTACGCTAATATAACAGAGCCCTCCCAGGTCCCCTTTAATTGCCTGGAATGCGATTCATAGGAGGGGGGTAATGTTATGATTTCTCACCTTATCTTATCTTATCAAATCACATGACCACCATCACATGATCATGGGACATGTCACCTGACCAAGTCTAGGTCAAACCCTTTCACTTCATTCACATTCGTTCTAGAACCCTTACTTCCACACTTCTTTAATTACCGTTGCTCTAGGCTCTTATCTCTAATTCCGCTCCACAATGATGTCATTACCTTAGTAAGTCTTCACATGCCTGCCCTAGAGTACTCTGTAGTATATAAACCTGAATACATCAACGACCGGACTTCAGTCAAGTCCTGGTTGATTCCCCTCATCCTCTTGATTCAAGCAAGCCTAGTGTGTGACCGAAGCCTTAACAGGATAGGTTGCCAACACTTACAATCAGCAGCAGCAATAAATAATAGGAATCCATATTGGAGGATTAAAACCATTACACTACCTTTCATATTTCATAACTTAGTCAACAGTTATCATGAATAATGGCAAATCAATATGCTTACACCTATGAAATCATCAATGATCATAGTCTGCT
>JBBPKI010001559.1:0-11793 GCA_038089155.1 Nevesoporus exiguus
GGCGTTCTACTCGCAACCTTATGGTTTACTTCATATTCCGTACAGTATATAAGACCTACATATCGTATGTAGACACCTCAGTCCGTTGCACCGCACGACGACTGAGGTGAGCTAGTTATCTTTCATAGTTATCTACTTGAGCTTACCTGTATGTAGATTGTCTCTCGACAGCCGTCGCGCCTCCCCTTTCTCGCGCATATATTCTATAAGCTTGCATGAAGGCGGGTTGGAAGGAGTCTTATCGATCGGTGAAAGCCGCATCGATGATGTAGCGATTGGGCGGAGTTCGAATAGATAAGATTATGATGATGGATGTTTGATGATGTAACGGCGAGTCGGGCAACGGTCAGACGAGTCGTGTGGGGGGTGATGGTAAGGGACGACTACTGTCCCATATACTACCCTATGTTCTTAAATACTAGACTACTGAATAGCTAGTATAATCAATATAGTCTCCCAGCTATGAGGGGCGACATCGTGTGGGGCTTGCACGTGATCATATTATGTGAGATTGTCTCACGTTCAACAGATGATATGCGACCAGGCGTGATCCCTCTGGCCGACCGAGCCCATGGGACCCTTTTGGGCACCCATTGCTAGCATTTTGGCATTCCTCCTGCCGTCCAAGCGAATGCAACAAAGCGACAGCGATACTGTGCAGTGGGCGGGCAGGAGAGGGCGGCGGCCCAAGCGGAGCGTGAGTAGAATGCGTAGCCGTGGCCATCCCAGAGATATTCTCAGAGACCTTACTTAAGTCACGCAGAGAGCGAACCTTCACATAGTACTTACTGGGGCCACCTCTGTGCTAACTACGCTTTAATAACAAAATATTAGTATTTATTGGTTTAAGCGTCGTCTCCATACGGGCACGCCATATTCCAGATCATCCAGACCCATCCCATCATTAAATGTATAGAAGCACAAGCCATCGAAGTAATTGCGCGTTTCGTGAGAGTCACCGCGCCAACTGTAGTTACACTGCAGAATCACGCGGACGGAAACATATGGCTGCTGCGTAGAAGATATGTAGAAGCAGAAAAAGAGTATGTAGTGCTACACCGTAGCGAAGATGACAAAGCATTGGAAACTAAGCTAGCTCAATAGCTTTCTGTGAAGCACGGCGTTCGATCAAAACCACCCAGGAACTAGCCGATGAACTAAACTTACTGCGTGGGACTTTCGTCCGAACAACCACAAGAGAATACGCCTAGACAATGGAATCTTCATCTCCTTCATTTCCTCGAACGTTTGCTGGAGCTGCGCGTCGATCTTCTGATATTCTATGTGCAAACTCCTGGCCAAATCTGGATCGTTCTTCTGCTTCGCCTCCTCTGCGAGTTCCTTAAGCGCCCTCTTCTGCTCCGCAAGGAGCTTCTGGAGCCGATTGTATAGGACCTTGCCTGCCTCCGTCTCATTTAAGCGCTTCTCCTGTTCAACAAGCTCTTCTTGCAGGAGCAGGTCGTCGCCTCTTTCTATCCTCAGCAGACTTCCTACGATTTGCCGTGCAGAGCTGGATGTATTGTCAAACCGGTAGGCAATGGCGCCATTCTCCAATAGCAACTTCCAAAATTCGCGCTTGAGCTGGGCTTCCCTGTGTGACGCCACTGCTGGATCCCTTACTAAATCCCACATAGTCGTGACTAGACGCGTTCTGGGCAGCGGCACATTGCCACAGAGCCGACCGAACATCTGGAGATTCTTGTGAGCAGAACCGGACATACGATTATCAGTGATTCTGTGGACGTAGATTATCCCAGCGATGTTGAGCGTTGTGCCATCCGGATACCTTTGGACAAGCTGGGAATGCAGGGCTACCAGACACTCAACACACGACGCACTTCTGTATTAGCCAGTCGGCAATCACCCTTAAAATCGCACTGTCTTGACGATAGGTATCGTCGAAACCAGGCGTGTCGACTAACACCAAACGGAGGTCCTGGTACGTGATCCTGTATGGAGTGACATCTTGGGTGTCGGACCTGAGCCTGCTTGCTTTGCTCTGCTCCGTATTCCCAGTGAAGCTGTTGATAAACTGGCCCTTCTTAACAGGAGAGCTCGACGTCGAAGTAACGAACCCGCTCACATTACTCTTCCCAGAGCCTGTTGGCCCCATCACTCTGTTGTGTAAGAGTGTCATGGCAGCGACGATAGGCTGTACGAAAGATACTTACACGATAACGAAGTCTTCTGGGTGTGGCTTGAAGTCATCTGAGTGAAACTTGAAGTAGGCTTTCATGACGCTTTTGCGAGAGTTCTCTACAGTGGACGCAGTTGGGCGGAGAAAATGGAGTGGGTCGTCAGCCTCTCCAAAACGGACCAATCTAGGCACTCCGCACATTTGTCCGCGCAAAGCCTTCTTCACACACGTGGATCTACGAATCACGCCCCATTCCGCAAACGTATGTGAACTTGCCCATCGTGAAAACCGCATGTCAGTAAATTTCGAGCCATCCACCAATCATTCAGCGCATGGCACCCTGATATTGACTGCGGGGCATAGGGTTGAATCGGATGAACTATCTTGAACCAACGTTTCCAGTTCCGACCTTAAAAGTAGCGGCGATAAGCAATCGGATCGCCATAACGGCTAGGACGGAATGCCTTACTGCACGGGGACTGTCAGGATGAAACGCATGTCCGCCATCCACATCAACGGCTGTTTGCGATGCCAGTGACCGTGTGTCCAATACCTTGATGAGAATATGGCTAGACCTACAGCGTACAAAATCACGTATACACGGGCCAGCGGCTGGCCTGCTTGGTGAAGCATATGGTATTGAGAGAGATTAGTAGCAATGGAGGTCAAGCACGCTTAGAGTGGCCGTCAAAGGATCAGTGACCGTAGCTCGAGGACACGATAAGAACAATGTCTTACGCGAGAAAGCTCCGATAGGACACCCATATCACAGTGATTAACAACACTGCGCTAGGATATCGTACTAGGTGAATTGCGTGAAAATTCGGGCAGAATGCGAACACGAGGTAGCCTCGAGTTGCCAACTTTGAGTTCAATTTTGGGCGTGTGAACCCACAGCGCTCACTAACCTACTCTCGATCGTTCAAAATGTTCGTCATTGAACTTGGCGGGCGGGCAATAATAACTCTATCATGTTCCATAGGATGCTACCTCGCACTGCGTTTGCCGACTCAGGCTCCAGGCAAAATTAATATCCACCAAGTTTAGCAACCGAGTCCAAGATGCAAGGGCTTTTTTACTTTTAGCCACACCGTAATCATAATATTTACCCTGACAAATACTGTCCTAACTTCAGGGTCCGTACTTCTCCAAAACCTTGCTCCATCCACGCCTGCAGCCCTGACGCTGGGGGGTTGCCTAAAGAGTAAAACAAGGAGATGCAGTGTTCTTGCCACTAGCGGGGCATCTGATCGGCCCACTGATATCATTCATCAACTTCCACCGTCAGGCTTCAATAATTCAGTATCGACCGATCAGAAAAGCGCCGGTAACCTGATTTCAAGCCCGTGTGGGGGCACTTGGGTAGAGCAGTAGTCTTGCACCCTTCGAGTCTCCTCAGCCCTAATCTCCTTCCCTCGTCCGAGGTCCTCTTACACCACCTTGGGCCGTCCGTTCTAGCCGGTTGGAATCAGAACATGGTTTCCGCTCAAAGATCAGCCATTTTCTCGAAGAACCGGGTAAACCCCACGTCCACTACGTCGGCTACGAGAACCCTTTCTCCGTTGCGCACTACCGTCTCCGTTGCGCACTCAGCACCCGATGTTGCGTCCGCAAGTCAATCATACCTTCCGAGCCCCCCTGTACCCAGCATTTCAGATCATGCTACTGTTCTCGAGGCCGCGTCAAAGGCCCATCAAAATTCCATAAACGAAACTGATATAGTAATTGCGTACGTTTCCCAATAGTTGACGCCTTGTTTCGTTTATGATGCTTCGCATTAGGGTCATGGGCGTCACAGGGGCAGGCAAGAGTTCAGTGAGTTATCAGTGCGAGACTCCTCACTCCATTGCTGAGACATCCGCAGTTTATCAACGCGGCGACCGGGAAGATGGAGGCCGCAGTGGGGAAGGACCTGAGACCTCTGACGCGAGGGGTACAGCCGGTCCGGTGTCTCCACCCTGATGGTCTTCGCAATGTTGTCCTGGTAGACACCCCAGGGTTCGACGACATGAACCTTTCTGACACCCAGGTCCTAAAGATCATAGCCCATTGGCTGAAGGAGACGTGAGCAATCCCGAGAGAGTTGTCGAGCTCCGCCTAACTCCACATGCGTAGATACCGAGGCAAAATTAAGCTTTCCGGTCTTCTTTACCTTCACCGTATCTCGGACGTTCGGATGGGGGGAACCCCTCTCAGGAATCTGTCTGTATTCAGGGACCTGTGCGGAGACGATAACATGAAGAACGTCATCCTTGTTACAACAATGTGGGACGAAGTTCAAGACGAGTCAGTTGGTTCGAAGAGGGAAGAAGAGCTTCGCATTGATTTCTGGAAAGACATGATACGCCTTGGCTCACACACTTGTCGTTTTCAAAGTACCAGGGAATCTGCCTGGGAGGTCATCAATCATTTAGACCTGGAGCGATCTCACCAGACGCGCATCCCCCTGCAAATCCAGAAGGAAATGGTCGACCGCAGGTTACAGCTTCATGAAACTACGGCAGCAAAGACCCTGTTCCGTTCCCTTGTCCAGCTTGCTGAAGAGGGCTGGCGAAAGCTGCGAAACAGGGCCCGCCGTCCGACTAGCCCGAGGGAGCCCTCGAACAGCCCTCGCATGCGTACCTTCCCTAGCAGGTCCTCCTCGATCAGGTCGAGCGCATCCAGTAGCTGGTCTCTAGTTTCGTCAACAAGTGGTTCTGGGGTTGCGTCTCACCCTTCTACATCACCGTCCAGCCCAGCTGAGAGCACCCACTCGGATTGTGTTCCTAGTGGTCGCGGAGAAGCGCTCTCGGTCACGATCGAAGTTCTCAAGCTTGCCTATCAGATGGCAGACATAGCCCATATCCCCGTGCTTCGAGGAGTGATCGGGACAGTCTTGCAGATAGCGCAGCTCATCCAGGTCAGTACTCACTCCAGATGGTTTGACGCCGCCCTTAGAGACTTATAAGGAAATGGGCGGGACGCACCATGCAATAAATCAAGTGATAGAGGGCTCTGTATGGCTACTTGAGGAAATTACAAACTACGCGAAGGGGTCTAAACTGTCGAAAGATATGAAGAGAACATTGCGCGCTTTTCATGCGTACGCCATTCGAGCGGCCGCTGCCAAAGGGAGACGCGTGTACTTACCATCACTTTAGGCAGCTCAATGATCTCCAAAAGGTCGTGACCAAGATTTCGACTCGAAGCCGCGTTGCTCGCTTCCTTCTGCATGATTCAGACATCCGGGCGATCACGGCGTGCACGAATTCAATTAAAGCGATATACGACAAGCTTGGAGTGCGATCATCTTCGACGCCTGGATTAACTTCGCTGACGATATCAATTAGGTTAAACTCGCCATAGACAACCGTCAAGCAATCGCGCGACTCGAAGATCAATTAAAGTCGTTGTGTTTGGCAACATCGGTGTGCCCACTTTCAAGGATCAGCGAAACGCTTTCTAATCTCATGCTAGCGGCAATGTGAGTGTGGGATATCACCCCCCCCTCGCGAAGAATCGGAGGAAGGTGGACAGCCATCCACTTCCACGAGGCAATCTCTGTGATTACTAATGGTCCGCGGACTCTTGGATTGTGGACCCGCCATTTCGAAATGCGTCTGTAGCCTGGAGGTGCTGGTCATCGGAGCGAGACTAAGTTATACTACGATACAAACATATGCAACCTTTGGCATACGGCATAATTATTTGCGTTCCATTATGTTTTGTCGACATGAGATCGCATTGTTCCTGAGGGTTGTAGCGGCTACTCAAGACCGATGACCATGTATCACGAGCCATCTTGGTCGGTTCTACCAGTTCTAAGGAGCTCCTCCACGGCCCTCCATGCTTCTTCTGGTGCCCCCTGAAAATGAGTCCGGTGCATCGAGGGCCTCCATCTGGGAGTGGGTTCATTTAGCAAGGACATCTGGGCACGAAGACTCAATTCGTGTTCCTTGATCTTGGAGCTGGTAATGGTTCCTGAAGTCCTGTCATAGCTCGCGACGATGTGTAACCGCAGCGGGTGATCACTGAGCCGAGATATGGCAATGAGTTCCCGCAGGTGGTTTTGAATAGGTTCGATTTTAGGGTCAGTTTCAATTCGATGCATGTAGATCACCCCCAGGCATCGGGGCTTGTGTCTAAGGGAACATCAGTCCCACACCCAAGCGAAGGAAACAAGGAAGGACTTGCACTGACCGAATGATCCATGAGTTAATCTCTCTTTGCGCATCAATGTCGTCGCATCCAGTGAGGACCGACGGTGTGTCAACAAATACAATGCCCTTAATCCTCTCTTCTCGCAAGTCCATCTTTGCTTCATCGGTAAGTTCGCATCGAACTGCTAGAACATTCTTAGTGGAGGGGTGGTATCCTCTGCTACTTTTGACAAATTCGCCCTTCGTTGCTTCCTTGACAAACTGGGATCGACCTGAGACGAAACCAGGTGCACAAGGAATCGGAACCTATGATGTACGCACCCAAGTTTTTCCAGAACCTGTAGGCCCCACCACACTGTTGGGATGCGTTATCGTGAGGGATGGACGGGAACCACGGCGACTTTCGAACGTACAATACCACGATGTCGTCGCTAGATAGAGACAATACGGGGGCGGATGAATCTCGCTTGATTTTGTACCACAAATCAGCGAACCGTTGGGCCAAATTGTGCATCATTGTCGACATAGTCTGAAGGAGTCTGTACTGGACGGGACGGGATCGGACTCCAAGAAAATTCGTTACTAGCCGGCGCCTGGATCCGCTGAACGATCGGTGCCGATACGTCGATTAGCAGTGGTGCACAACTGCGCTTTCTTTCCTCGATTGTCACCATCATCAACATCACCTGGCCGCACATCTGCTAGCATTGTAACGATCCAAACAAGTTATTGCAGCGAGTTGGTGCCATTGACTGACAGTCGCACCCGAGCAGGGATACTATCACCGCGAGCATACACCGCATGCAATGTCTATCATGGTGCACAGCCCCGAAGGGTAATAACGAATGTTTTTTAAAAGGGATGCATGTGCGATACCCTTAAAAGAAGCATTAGTGGCCCAAACGAGGGGGATTAGTGTGTGGTATGCAAGGTTTTCATTTACGTAGCACGGCTTCTGAGCCACATAGATCATTCGATCCACCTTGCCTCGTTGTACTAGTACCCATCAGCCGGAGGACGGAGAATCAAAATTAATCGTTATTGCCTCAGCGCAATCCACACTGTAGTATCTGTGCTTGGTGACCGGTGATAGTTCAGGCTGCTCCGTGCATGTTCTCACGTTTTGATTCTTGGTTGCTTTCAAGGCAGCCGCGCCTAAGATCCTCGCTGCTTGGCTCAGCGACCGTCTGAACTGTGTCATAGCGTATTTCATGAATCATGAATATATTATGTGAAGGGACTGGTCCTCATGCTCCGAATTGATGTCAAACTAGTGCACATCCCGGACCCTCAGTACCAGCATCAGTGTTGTAGATCAACTCTGCTAGTCACATCGGCCAGGCTTTGGAGAGAAAAGTTCCCGAACAGCTTGCCAAGCTGTTTCAGAACCATCTTGTTGGAGAAGGTCTAGATGGGAGGAAGTATCCCATCTAAGCTTTCCACCTACGCTCGGTCGGAGTTGACTTAGCTGCTTCTGGAAATTGGCTTTGTGGAGTCGGATCTTGTTATCAGAAAGCAGGCTTTCGTAGCTGAAGACAGCATGTATTCTCTCGGGGAGAGAGACGAAATCCGACGGAAAACGATAGGCAAAAGTATCCAGCTGTTCCTGCACAGATCCATCAGGAGGATCAGTTTCGACTCTGTGCATGTAAATGGCCCCGCAAAGCGTAGACTTTGATCTGGACAGGTTGATTCTTAGCTTCCTTCGTCTCCAATACACCAAAGAGATCGTACTTTGATTTTCTCAACCAATTCTCCATTTCCGTCTCTGCCGCAGTATCGTTTTTGCCAGTGTGAAACGACGGTGTGTCGACGAACACAATATTCGTTTGCTTCGCATCCCCCAAAGCTTTCTTCGCTTCTTCGGTGAGCTCGCACCTGATCGCCTGTACGGTCGTCGTGCAGGGTGGAAGGTCGGCACCAACTTTGACATGATCGCTCTTTGTCGCTTCTTTTATGAACTGCGCGGGCATTAACCCTCAACCATAGCACAGGGATGAAAGTCGCACAAAACTCTTTCCACTTCCCGAAGGGCCTACAACACTAAATGACAGACGAGTCAGTATAGAAAATCTAATATCCTCCAGAGAACACACAATACTGTTATGTCATCGACGCCGAGCTGGAAGTTAGCCTGGATCGTCGGAACGCCGCATATGCTCTTAACCCAGTCCTTCCAGCCCATATTGGGTAGATCACAACCAGGCCCGTAACAAGGGTCGTACTAGTTCTGCTTGCTAGAAAGCGGAAGGCGGAGGGAGGAGACACGGGAGGAGATGTAGTTGTGCGGGCGCCACTTGATACTAGCTGTACACATCCAGCAGGCCACTCGATCAAACTCGCCTTACCTGTTGGTAGTCTGATTTAAACACCGGTCTGATCATTTCGGGGGCACTGACGGGCGAGCCACAGCTTCACGTCTGAAAAAAAGTTCGATTTGCAAATATACGTAAATACCACTATAACTACACCAAACTTTCTTGTGGTAGGCCTCCCAGCTAGATCCCCGGTAGCAGATAAGCTTGGGGCTTTTATCCTTCATGGGTGCGCGATTGTAGCTCGATTCCAAGTTCTATGTAACTACGTAGAATGAGGAGTGTAGCGTGGGTGTGAAGACGCGAGTCATCAATTATACTTGAGCCAGCCTCATGTTCACCTCGATGTATTCCACGCCTTTCGGCGTTATCACCAGCTGCCTGATTTCAGAATAACTTTCGTTGACGTCTGCCATACCCTACCAGCACGCTCCAATTCTCGGGAGCCTCCATCCTGAAGATACGCCGCAAGCGCACAACGCTTGCAGTGCCAGAGAGTGACCCCACTGTGACTCACACCACGTCCAGCCTTCGATCCTGTCTCTGTTCTGGGACCACTCCATCCATCGACAGCAGTCCTGTTACCATCCGCGGACTAAAGAACGGTTTATCGCGAGTCCTTGAACGCAAGGTAAGTCAACGCCCCAACCTTGGTCCATGTTTCGACTTCCCATCCACATTCTCATCAGCATCAAGTATACCGATAGACAAAGTTTAACGCAACAATGTGGAAAGTCAGTGACGTTTCCCGTTACCAACTATGCTCTTAGAAAATACACCTCCCAGCAAATTCTGAGCGGAACAAAACCGAAGCGAAGCGGCTCAGTCCACAGAGAAAAAGCTGATAAAGTACGCACAGTGACGAATCGAGAGAATTCTCAAGTAGCCGAGGAGTATTCTGTGGCATGGCAAGCTCCGCCTCAAGCCAACACAGAACAACATCTGGCAGATAGGGAGCACCGTCAGACAGTCGAAGAAAGTTCAGACATGGTTCGCCTTCCGTACCCGATACCTCAGAGGGACACGGAGCACCCCGGGGCGGCAGTGGGCATAGAGGACTTGGAAACAGATGATGTCGTGATCGCGTACGTGATATCATTCTGGACGGCGGAATATCTAACTTGGTATTCTCAAGTATCATGGGTCCAACAGGCTCTGGAAAGAGCACGGTGAGACAAACAATAGATGGTGGAATGCGGCCGCTCATGTGACCCCAGTTCATCCGCGCTGCAAGTGGTTATGCTCGTGGAGTAGGTCACGAGCTGAAGTCGTACACAAGCGAAGTTATTGCTATCAAATTCTTCGACCAAGAGAGGGGCCGACACATAGTCTTGGTGGATACGCCGGGGTTCGACGACACGTTTAAATCCGATCGCGACATCTTAGACATGATTTCCAAATGGCTCAACTCAAGGTAATACATGATGTTTACCACGTCGCGTTTCTCAACTCCGTCCTTGTTATCACAGCTACAAGAAGCAGAAACTTCTCTCTGCGATATTGTACCTCCATCGGATAACCGACAACCGTATGGCTGGAACACCGCTGAAGAACCTTCGGGTATTTAGACAACTTTGTGGAAAAGATGCCCTGGAGAAAGTATATCTGACTACGACAATGTGGGATGAAGTTGACCCGGATGTCGGAGAAAGGAGGCTAGCCGAGCTCAGCGAGGAATACTGGAAGGTAATGATTAATCAAGGAGCCCAGGTAGTCCGCTGCAAGAATGATGATGACTCCTCGAGGAGGATTATCCAGCAAATCCTCGAGCAGGAGGCCCCTGGCCAGGCAGTGCTACTTCAAAAAGAAATGATAGATCTGAAGCTGGCGCTCAGCGAAACAGAAGCCGGGCAAGAGCTGTATTCCCAGCTTGAGAGGCTAGTGGAAAGACAAATGACACTCCTACGGAGAATCGAAAAAGAGAGGAAGAGTGCCTCAGAGGCGGGCATACTGGCAGAGCTCCAGAAAGAATATAATGACTTACAGGCACAAATAAACGAAAAGCTGCGTCAAATGCAAGAGCTGAAATTGCCACGATTGAAGAGTCTTCTCCGTGTCTTTACGCACCCGAAAATGAAATGGAGAGTGAGTTGAAGTCAAAATGTCCTTGCGCCATTCGATGCCCCTTCTTACGGTTTCATCGATATGTTAGTTATGATATTTACTGAATGCTCCCATCCTTCGAATCTATCAAGGAGATATCGCAGGACCTTCGAGTATAATATTAGATCACACGTGTGCTATGTCTCGAGTGATGTACTCAGTTATCTATTATTGAACATAGTACGTAGCCCGGCACGGTACAAAACACTGCGAGCTCGTACAAGGCGAGCTCGAATGCCACGGTAAATCACTAGGCCGTAGCACAAGAGCGTGCTCGACGCAAGGTCCACCTGACCAGGCAGACCAGATGCTCAGGCGCTCAAACGTTGGATTTAGGAACGATGATGGCTCTATTGCCGGCATGTAAATGGGACTCGGGGGACCTACGAAGGTTGCTCTACATTCAAGTTGAAGTGAGACAAATGGGAGAGGTCCTACGACATGATCTGGTTTCGTTCACGCTGAAAAAAATGCTTGGAGGAAGCTCGGCCCGAACTCCAGTAATGATATGGAGTCGAGCGGCAGTACCTAGACCCTAGCGGTCTGCCGCGAGCTTCATAGCCAGCGTCTACTTGTGCACTGTACCAGATGATGAGATACGAAGGCTAAGAGTCCTGGAATGTGCCGACCTAGTATAAAGACTGTGACGACCGTACTAGGTGAGTAACTGAGTGTAAGGAGTATGTAGTGTAGCTTACCTCTAGTCGAGTAGGTATGAGACTGGAGGAAAGACGAACGGGAGCGCGGTATCCGAACAAGGGGGTGTAATATATAATGACATAGACTATGGTACGGGTATACCAGCTATGGCGGAACAGATGCACATTTATTCCTGCCGCGTTTTTCCATACCCTCCACGGATTTTAGATCTGTGTTTTATCTAACGCGTTCGAGTCTATATCAAAGTACCATAAGCGTGTCGTTCTGAAACGGATCCGTGCAGTCCCCGGAGGAGCTCCAGGGAATGCATAGGGAACATGGAGGGGGGTCATCTATCAAACAGAGATTGTGGAATGTGTATCAAATACATCCGTACAATGTGTATCGTGCCAGTGACGTCAACGTCGTCATAGCGCGGCCATCTCCACGTCGTTGTCGT
>JBBPKI010001560.1:0-11786 GCA_038089155.1 Nevesoporus exiguus
TTATTGTTCTCCCTTTGCCACCATGAATATGAAATGTAATCACTTTATTTTATTATATTCAAACTCTTTCAAAAATAAGTACCACAAACAAACCCTTGATCTCAGGGACAATTTGTTAAACAATAAATCTAAGTATTGTTTACTGGACTTTTCCAATCCTGCCCCAGGTGTGAGCATTTGAATACTTACCCAATCGAGGTACAATAGTGGTACTCACTTTGGTAATTTTGAGGCTATGTTCAGACTCTGAGAAGCTGTGAAAATATGGATGTAACGGTCGGACTTTGAAAAACAAGCCTCCCTTGCACTCTCCCCCTTGATGCTCTGCAAGACTGCAAGGTCTAACAAACTGTCTAATGATCATGGCTGTGATAGAATATACTATCTCATACAGTGCATTTGGCAGTTGTGGGCAGTTGGCACTTTTTCAAAAAAGTACATACACTTCTTCAACTTATTATCAGTATCCATTACATCCATGTTCCACTATAGGCCAATGTGAACCACTATGAAGTTGAATAGGGTCACTGTGAGCTCAAATTATTGAGATAGGTCAAAAGCCTGTTGTCACACACCCAAATCATACTGTGATGCATGCTGGGGCAATGCTGCAGCTGAGTTTTGGCTTATTTCATTGTTCAACAGCTAGTGTTACAATTCTTTCTCTTCACCCTGGGCTTCTCCTTATATCTGAAACTATTCCATTCATGTATCCACATCTGCATGCCAAGTACTAACACTTCCTTGTTACTTTCTCCCTTGACAAGTTCAACTACTCCTTCACTATCTCTATTCTCACTTAGCTACCTTTTTATGGACAATCCCTCCTAACAGTGTTCTCTTATATGCTGTTATAATCTACTTACCTCATCAGCAGTTGTTCTCTTTTGTTCTTTCACCTTTTATACCTGCCCTTTATCTTGGTCTGTGTGCATACCTTTGGACTATATAAGTGTTGGCAACCTCTACCACTTAAGGCTTTGGTCACCACAACTCAGACTTGCTAGGAGGTCAAGAGGATGATAAAGGAAATCAACTAGGACTTGACTGAAGTCTGGTTGTTGATATTATTCAGTTTATATACATACAAGTACTTTAGAGCAAGAGTAAGATATCTTACTAAGGTAATGATGTCATTGTGAAGTGGAATTAGTGATAAGGGTCTGGAATATCAGTAATTAAGAAAGCATGGAGATAAGAGGTCATGAATGAAGTAAAGGGTGTTGATCTGAACTTGGTCATGTGAAATGTCCCATGGTCATGTGTTAGTGGTTAGGTGACTTGATAAGATAAGATAAGATAAAATGGAAAGTTATAATAATAAGTAGCTAGTCTACTTTGCTTGTACCTGTTGGCAACCTAGACCTATTAAGGCTTCAGTCACACTACTAGACTTGCTATAGAGTCAAGAGGAAGTGTCCAGGGGAATCAACCAGGACTTGACTGAAGTCTGGTCATTAATGACATTCAGATTACATATATATGTACAGAGTAGTTTAGGGCAAGCATGAGAATACTTACTAAGCACTACGTCAGTGTGGAGTGGGAAAGAAGACTAAGAGTCTAGACTAGTGGTAATTAAGAACACGTGTAGATAAGGGGTCTAGAATGAATGTGATTAAAGTGAAAGATAATGACCTAGACTTGGTCAGGTGACATGTCCCACAGTCACGTGATAGTGGTCATGTGACTTGATAAGATAAGATAAGAGGAGAAATTGTAATATTACCCCCCTCCTATGAATCGCATTCCAGGCAATTGAAGGGAACCTGGGAGGGTTCTGTGATGTTGGAATAAGAAGAGAAATGAGAATCAAAGTCCATTTGGAGCATCCTCAACTTCCAAGGTGCTGAAGGGTTTAATAAATAAAAGTCTTTTATTGCCTCTTTGGCATTTGAGAGATGGCTCTGAGGTTCCCACATGCAGTCTTCCTCATCATAGCCCTTCCAGTGTACTAGGAATTCCAGAGAACATCCTTTAAGTTGAGAATTGACAATGTAATCAACTTCAAACTCTGGTAATCCTTCTTGTGTGCCCACAATGGGTCCCAGGGCTACTATGGGTTGGTTTTCAAGACGTTCCTTGTAAGGTTTGACTCTTGAAATGTTAACAGTGGGGTGAATTCACAGGGTAGAAGGGAGTTTCAGTGTAATGGCATTAGGTCCTGTGAAGGAGAGGATTTCGTAAGGGCTGATCCATTGCTCTGTGAGCTTCTTTGATGCCTGATTGAGTTTGATATTTTCTGTTGACAGCCAGACCTTATCTCCAACTGTCAAATCTGGAACCTTGGAGCAGGATTTATCTGCTTGTTTCTTCATTGAAATTTGAGCTTTTTGGAGAGAATCTCTAGCTTGCTCAAGTGTTTTGGAAAAGTCCTGTGCAAATGCTAAGGACGATTCATTCTTGGTAATAATGGGTTCTATCCCCATCCTTGGTTCATAGGTTTTGGTGACCTCGAACAGTGTCTTTTTGGTGGCTGAATGTTGGCAATTGTGGTATGAAAATTGTGCCAGGGGTAACCATTCAGCCCATTTATCTTGTTTTTCAGCCATAAAGAGCTAAAGGTATTGTTGAAGGTCTCGGTTGACCCTCTGTCTGTCTATCCATTTGAGGGTGGAAAGCCATAGACATATTCAGGTTTATCTTAAGCATCTTGCCAAGATCCTTTATAACTTGTGAAGCGAATTGGGGTCCTCTGTCAGAGATTATGGACCTAGGTAGACCATGGTGCTTCCATACATGGTCCCTATATAGCTTGGCTGTACCCAGAGCTGTGATGGTTTTGTTGGTGGGAATAAACTCCACCTCTTTTGAAAATCGGTTTACCACGACTAGTACAGAATTGTAGGTATTGGAAGTGGGGAGGTAATGAAGTCCATGGATATGTCTTTCCATGGACCTTCTGGGATTGGGTTCAGAATCAGTTCTCCCTTGGGTGCTTTGTTTTCTGGCTTCATGTGAGTGCATCTGTCGCATCTAGAACAATAATCCTTTACTTGGGCTTGAAGGCTATTCCATTGGAAGTATTGTTCAATAATTTGCCAGATTTTCTCAGCACTGCTGTGACCAGCAATTGGAGAATTGTGGTATAAGGTAATGATGTCTTGGTGCAAGTTTTCTTTTGGTGGTACGAAGATTCTGTCACCAAGATACAGAATTCCATTTTTTGTTAGCAGGTTGGGCTTTTCAGGATCTTTGCCTTTCCACTGCTCTTGTGCTTCTACAATTCGTTCGAGGAGCTTCCTTTCTTCTCCTTTGATTGAGAAGCCTTGTCTTGTTTGTACCCTTACTCTATTTTCAGGGATCATTTGGACGCCCTTGTTGTCTTTGTCTATATCAATGGCATGATCCTCTTGTCAAGAGAGAGCATCAGCCTTTCCCATTTGGGATCCAGGCTTATTGACTAGGACATAATTAAATCTAGATAGCCATTGAGACCATCTTGCTTGTCAACAATTCAAATCTTGTTTCATCATGAAATACTGGAGGTTGGCATGGTCTGTCCAGATTTCAAATTGTCCTGCCCCCTCAAGGTAATGCCACCATTGTTCTAAGGCAAGAATTATTGTGAGCATTTCCTTGTCTGCAATTGGATAATTTTTCTGCTCAGGGGTCATGGAAGCAGAGGAGAAGGCAATGGAATGCTATTTGTCTTCTTGTTTGATGGAAAGGACCATGCTGGTGGTGAAGTCGGAAGTGTCAGTTTCTAGCTGAAACTCACTATTGTTATCTGGATAAGCAAGAATCGGGGCAGTAGTAAAGGCTTTTTTTAAAGTGTCGAATGCTTCTTGCTCAGTGGGTCCCCACTGCCAAGGGTGGTCCTTTTTGGTGAGATCATTCAGAGGTTGGGAGACTTTGGAGAAGTCCTGAATGAATCTCTGATAATAATTGGTGAGTCCCAAGAAGCTCTGGACTCCTTTAATGTTCTTCGGTATGGGCCATTCTAATATAGCCTCTACCTTTCCTTTCTCCATTTTAATTCCTTCAGTATTTATGACCATTCCAAGGAATTCAACTTCTTTTTGCTTGAAAAAGCACTTTTCTGGTTTCAGAAATAAGTCATGTTCCTTCAACCTTTTGAGGACTTCTTGAACTATCTTGTTGTGTTCTTCTTTGTTATCTGTCTTTGTAAAGATCATGATGTTGTCTATGTAGACAATAACAATGCCATCCATATTGGCAAATATTTCATTCATCATTTGTTGGAAGGTTGCTGGGGCATTGCATTGTCTGAAGAACATAACGAGAGGTTCATAGGCTCCTGAATGAGAGATGAAGGCGGCTTTCGATTCGTCTCCTTCTTTTATCCTTATATTGTTGTAACCCTATCTTAGGTCCAGCTCTGTGAACAGCTTGGCTCCTTGGAGTTTATCTACTAGTTGTCTTATGAGTGGTAAAGGATAATTATTCTTGATGGTCCACTCGTTTAGGTAGCAATAATCTTGTACCAGTCTCTTTTTACCGTCTTTCTTCAGGATGAAGAATACTGGTGAGGTTTGGGGAGAGCATGAAGGACAGATATATCCTTTCTTAGTTTGTTCTTCCACAAAGGACTTTAGCTCTTCCATTTTGTCCTTACTCATGGGGAATATTTTTGCCTTTTTGGGTTGAAAGCCAGGCTTCAGCTTTATCTTGTGATCCCATGGCTTTTGAAGGGGAAGTTACTTGGACTCTTTCTTGCTAAAGATGTCCAAATAATGATGGTATTCTTGGGGAACCATCTCCTCAAGGGTAGATTCCTTTTTCTTTGGTACTTCAAGGTTTTTAATGAACCGATGCACAGTTGAGGTGTGCTTAAGTTCTTCTTCCTCTTCTTGTGCCAAATGTGTTCCTCAGTATGAGAGCATGTAGCAGAACCTAGGACACCTTGCCATCTTGACTTCTTCTTTAGACCAATCGATGGTTGGATTATGCTTGGCCAATCACATATAGCCAAGGATCATGCTATTTTTGCCTAAGTTTGTTACTTCTGCAACTAGGCATTCACAATGTCCTTGATAGTCAAGGATTATTTCTGCTTGGTGGGTAACAGAGCCAGCAGAATTCTTTGTACCATCAACGTTGAAGACTGGAATTTCTTTTTCCATCTTCTGTAGTGGTAATTTAACTTGTTTGGCCCAGTTTTTGTCAATAAAGACTCCGTTTGCACCACTATCCAATAGGGCTTTGCACTGATGTCTTTTGTGCTTGGTAGTGGGGTGTGCAATTGAGATAGCCATGAGGATTTCATATTGCACCTTGGTATTTCATAAGAGGATTCGTTCTGGGAAACTATCCTCATAAATATTTTTTTCTTTTTCTTTGACCAAATTAAGCCTCCATTCCCATGCAGCAAGCTCCTTGGTTGGAGATCCAGTCTCAGTAGAGGGTAAATGTACTCTATAAATAGGTGATTCCAGTTCTGAGTCTGAAGAGTAGCATGTGGAAGAGGAATCATAGTCGTCATCATCATGTCCATATTGTACAGAAGAGGAAAGTGAAGAGAAACTATTTTTTGTATTTAATGACTGTGGCTTCTGAGGTCCCAGTTTCCTCAGTTGCCATAGCCTTTGCCTGCCTTCTTCATCTCTATATCATGAAGGTCAAAGAAGTATGCCTTCATCTGTTCAAAGTCCATTCCTTTTATGGCCTTTGCTTCTTTTGGCTCTTCTTCCTTCTTTTCTTCTTCCTTCTTCATCTCTCGTACCTGTGGTCTTTGTTGAGGTCCTTGAGCCCTTTTTCAACAATTCATTCAATGTCCTCCTCCTAAGAATTTGCACTCTGTGCATTTTTTCTTTGGATTTGGACAATCTCTTGCTACATGCCCTTCATTTGAGCAGTTATAGCATTTCGAATTTTTGGCTCACACTGCCCCTATATCCATGGGTTGGCCTCTTCCACCATATGTGTGGGCTTGGCCTTCTTGCCGAGTATTGTTTGTTGGTCTCTAAGAGACCTTTTCTGTTTTTCTTAGCTTGAAAGATTCAAGCCTTGCTCCGACCTCCTTTGCCTTTTTGATGTAGTCTTGTATACAAGACTTTCTGTCACCATTCTCATACAGCTTTCAAGCAAGATTTTCTCCTAAGGCCTTTTCAAAAAGTCTCACTCCTTGTGGGTCGGGTTTAGAAGGGTCTCCTCCTGTGTCATAATAGTAACCCAACCATCGGGTTGTGAAGGATTGGGCAGACTCGTCATTTATTTGTCTGCACCATTCTAGCTTATTGCGGGCCTTGTCTTCCTCGTTTATTGACTTGAATCTGGAGATTAAGAGTTTCCCCAGGGTTTCCTGTGTGGGCCAATTATTGGTTTTCATAAAGTGCCATAATTGTTGTCTAGCCCACTGGGCTGCCCCGAATTTGTCCTTTTCTCTGACTTTTACCTCTATTCTGGTAAGGGTCACTATTGTGATTTGATTGTCCGTAATAAAGGACTCTGGATTTTCTTTTATGTAGAGGGCCATGCTCATTTGCCATGATTCAAAATTGTCTTTATTGCCATTGAACTTTCTGGGATCTAGTACCATTTCTACCTTTTTAGATACTTTCACTTCTATATTATCTGCCTTTGCCTTTGCCTTATCCCTTTTAAGCTCTGCAAGCTCTTCTTGAAGGGCAAGAAGCTAGTCCGAGAGCATTTGGATCATTTCGGCAGACATGGTTTCTTCGGTCGTGGGAGCAGGTACAGGTGGCAATCGGGAGTTCTGGCTGCAGGATGAGGGCCGGTCATCAATTGGGTTCTCTGAGGAATCATCGGTCTCTGAGTCAACGAATAGGAGCAGATTCCTGTATGGGTGCCATGATGTGTTGTTGTTCTTGTGGAACCGGGGCTAATTCTGGTTTGGGAGTTGGGGAGAGAGAGGGAGTGCAAAGATCTCAGAGATTGTGAAGTCCTTGTCTGACTTCTTCAAGGATATCAATGGCTCCTAAAATTCCAGGATGTGGAGCAGTGTAGAGAACCTTGATTCCCTACGTTTGTATTCCTGATTTATAGGGCATCCGACGATATTGCAACTCATCCGAAGTTATCCCGGTCGTCCCAACGCTATCCTGGTAGACCGGATGACTTCCCGGTGTGTTTCCGGTCGGGATCGATCCCCTACATGACCAGGTTGCACAGAAACCGGCCGGAGTTGGTTTATACCGGCCGGGATCACTTCCTGGTGTTGTTTCCCGGTACTCTGGTATCCGGGTATGTTTGTTTGTGACTGGTTTACATTGTTTTGGGCTGGTTTTCCTATTTTTACCTATTTGACATTGTTTTATGTTAGTTGAGCACTACATAGGCATGTTACTACTTATCTAATAGAGTTTTCTCTCCTCCTTCGTGTTAGAACACCCAGTATAAGCCTGAACACCCAGTCCTAGTCCTCCCTCACTGTCTGCATTGCATGCAGATGTCTGGGAACACATCGGAAGTCCAGAGTCTGGTTCTTTTTGGAGAAGGCCCCCATAGGAGTTGTCCACACCAGTGGTATGCTCTTTCTTGACCATTTCACTACCTATTTCTGGCCAT
Source organism: Nevesoporus exiguus (assembly GCA_038089155.1). Taxonomy (NCBI): domain Eukaryota; kingdom Fungi; phylum Basidiomycota; class Agaricomycetes; order Boletales; family Boletaceae; genus Nevesoporus; species Nevesoporus exiguus. The sequence goes on from JBBPKI010001560.1 coordinate 7,492, forward strand.
TTGGCATTGCCTTGCGACTCCCTGGGATGAACATATCACCCCATTTCTTTCTTTTGCCTCACACACAGGCACATTTTAGTTTCTACAGCAGGGTGGAGCTGTACTTGTAAAACTCTGGCTCTGAATGCAAGAGCTTGGTCCTCCAGGATGCCATGTGCTTGTAAGAGAGCTGTGTCAAAAGGTTCTCCTTCTCTTATTTGGTCAAGAAGGTATAGGAGGAAGTCAATGTCTTCGAAGATATTTACCAGAGGAACTGGCATGGGGGTGTGGTATCCTTGTGAGGGTTGTCGGTAGTGTATCCACCTGTCTTCATCTTCTTGACTTGGTAGAGGAGTTTGAGAGTTTTCTTCCCTTTGTGAGCTAGGGGTGACCATAGTCCTTTGAGCTGGTGGTGGGGTCTCTTCTTCATACCAGTGGAAGTAGCTGAATTTGTCTAGCCACCTGTTGTTTGGGTCATATTCAAATGGGCTCCCTTCTCTTCCTAGAACGTAATTGTTGTTGAGGACTGTTTCCTCAGAGGAGAGGCAAACTTCTATTTCCTCAGACTGCGAGGCGTGGGATGGGAACATCCAAAAACTTGTAAGAAAGTGTGGACCTTGGTCAACACCAGCTTCTACTCTATTGGGTCAAAAACCTTCCTGACTAGAGTCTTCGAAATTGTACGTAGTCTAGTGATGCCGGGCACAAGACCGCTCTTGTGACACCAACTAGATGTATAGAACTATTCTTAGAATAAAGTGGCCTCACATGGACCTGAGCCTAGGCTCCTTCGAAATGTAAACGTGCTGAGGTGGTGTTTAAACCAATTAAGTCCTCTTGAGGACACCCCTTGACAATCAGCCTAATGCACGATCAACCTTCACCAGCATATAGCTGGGGTATACATAAAAGGAAATGGGCATGTGAAAGTGTGCGGGTGAATGTGTGAAAGTACGGTAAGGTTCCCTTTGCCCCTAGGGTCTAGGGTTGTCGTGAACGACAGTGAGGTAAGATGAGTAGTGTGAGGGAAGTGAAGAGTAGTCAAGTCCTAATGTTGGCAACCTAGACCTATTAAGGCTTCGGTCACACTACTAGACTTGCTATAGAGTCAAGAGGAAGTGTCCAGGGGAATCAACCAGGACTTGACTGAAGTCCAGTCGTTGATGACATTCAGATTATATATGTACAGAGTAGTTTAGGGCAAGCATGAGAATACTTACTAAGTACTACATCAGTGTGGAGTGGAAAAGAAGACTAAGAGTCTAGACTAGTGGTAATTAAGGACATGTGTAGATAAGGGGTCTAGAATGAATGTGATTAAAGTGAAAGATAATGACCTAGACTTGGTCAGGTGACATGTCCCATGGTCACATGATAGTGGTCATGTGACTTGATAAGATAAGATAAGAGGAGAAATCATAACAGTACCACAAGCTATAGTGACCTCAAAAATCCTTTCTATGTTGGCCTGGATGGTGGTGTGTGAAGCACACCATCAAACAGTGTGGGAGTTACAATTAGCTTTAGTGGAGTTACTATTATGAGCCTGGAGTTGCAAAATGTGCACACCACTTGCAAACTTGTTGACATTCATCATCTATATATAAATAAAAAACTATGTAGAGTTATAAAGGCTCATGTAAAAAATTAGTTACAATAATAAAAAGCGCTTGAAACAACAAATTGATGTTGCCAGCATGGTGCTGGCTTAGCAGCTGCAATTGATGAAGAGTTGCAAAATTTCCCATCTGTGTGTGGGATGGGTATCAGGGTTGGCTGAAAAGAAGGCTTGCAGAGAATAAAAATCTTCCTAATGGAATTCATAAATTATGGGAAAGAGTTCAAGTGAAGTGGAACAGAATACCAGTTGAGGAATGTAGGAAACTGATTAAGAGCATACTTAGGAGGATTTAGGCAGTGCTTAAAGCAAAAGGAGGCTATACCAAGTACTAAAGTGTTGAAATATCCTGTTTGATTCAAAAGTGCAAAAACTCTTCCCATAATGTTACTGTTTTGAATCAACCATATCTCTATAGCACGTGAACCAAATCACATGACTCAGGGGGCAATTTCATAGCCAAGAGTATGCACTATTTATACTATCATGAGCCTGGAGTTGTAAAATGACCTAGAGATGCAAAATGAATTCTGCCGCAACACACAATGCAAACCATAACTTGTACTCATAGATTTAGCTTGTAGTAGACCTTCTATAGGATCTTGTATTTTTTTTTCTAATACAAAGGTTTTCTATCCTTGTCAGCTTCATATCTATGCATTGACACCCCTGTTTCTGAAGAAAAATGGCCAGGAACCAGTGAGATTCATCCCTAAAAAAAAATTGAAAATGTACATAGATGGTATATACTATCACTCATCTTCTCCTCATTTTTCCAAAAGGATTTCTGTGATATATAGATTGCTACCATGCCCTCAACCTTGACCTTCAGAGGTGTGACAAATTCAAGCAGAGTTGTACTAGAGATGGCTATTGGTGGGTGGGAAAGTTTGTCAAGACTCAGAGTCAAAGGTTCATCAGATACTTCAGCACATCAGAGATTGATTCCATACTATGTCATAGTGTCAGAGATGTTCAATGGGATTCAGGTCAAGGGATTGTGCAGGCCAAACCATAGTCTTGAATTCTTGCTCCTCTAGCCACTTCTTGACCTTTTTGCTGGTATGCTTGAGGTTATTGTCTTGTTGAAAAATAATATCAGAAGAAAAGAGGCCATAATACTCCAGAGTTTGCTGAAGTTCATTCTTCAAAATCTAAAGGTAGAGGTCCCCATCCATTCTTCCATCAATCTTAGTGGCAAATCCAACCCCATCCCAAGTCATATAGCCCCACATCATTAGAGAACCTCCCTCAAATTTGAGGGTTCTATTCACCACTCTATCACTGAGTCCCTCACCTGCCTTTTTCCAAGCCCATTTGCACCAATCTAATCCTAGGTGATTGATTTTGATCTCATTAGACCATATTACCTTCTTCCAATCCTCTACAGTCCAATCTTTATGGGTATAAGCAAAATCCAAGTGAGCCTTGCAATGCCTAGTAGAAAGAAAAGGATGTTTGGACTTGACCATAGTTTTTATACCAGCTTTCTTCAAATGAAGGTGAACTGTACTAGCAGAAAGAGGTTGGTTGATGATGTTGGTAAAAGATTTGGTTACTTGGACAGCATTTTCAGCCTTTCCAGAGATAATCAGATGTTGAGCATGTTAAATATTGATAGGGGAAAGCTTAGGAGGGCAACCTCCTACAGCCTTGGGAAGAGCAGAACACTCTTTGGAGTGAAGTTTGGATATGATAGAAGGGCTAACACCAGTTTGCTTGGCAATGGCTTCACCAGAATGGCCAGCATCAAGCAAGGAGAGGATGGTGCTTTGTTGAGTAAGAGAAAGAGATCTAAAACCTGAGTTACCAAGGAAAAAGTGGCTGAGGCTTACCAAACATATGTGACATGTATTTCGCTTACCTCAGCAAGCCCATGTGGGATTCCTGATTTAGTTAGACTGAATAGATGGCCACTAAGTGTGACACACCAATGAGTCCTGTTGTAATGGAGTTGAAAAATGGTTGAAGCACAATTTAGTGGACATCTAAACTCACACCTCTTGTATGGCATGACAAGCTTGACCAAATGAATTGCTGGGCCATACATACATGGGGGAAAAGTGGATCACTCAAGTATAAACATGGTTAATACATTTGATGCAGCTCACCAATCAGAAAGATCAGAAAGAGATACAGTGACTCCAAAAACCAGCCCAATGTTTGACCCAAATCTGGTGTGTGAAGCACACCACAATCATATTAACTAATTACACCTTGTCTTGGTGGGGTGTATTGTAGTATGAACCCTTGGCTACAACCTTGCTCAATACATTATGTAATCCTATGCAAATGCGGTCAAGATATGACCATTACAAGATGACTACCTCATTGGGCTGGTTTTTGTACTTTTTACTTGAGATATATTATTAGTACTTGGTGTAGCCTCCTTTTGCCTTGAGCACTGCCTGGACCCTCCTAGGCATGCTTTAAATCAATTTCTGACACTCTCCAACTGGTATCCTTTCCCACTCCACCTGAATTCTATCCCATAACTCCACCATACCTAGGAGGAGTCTCATACTCAGCAAGTCTTTTTTTGAGGTACCACCAGAGATGCTCAATGGGGTTGAGGTCAGGAGACTGTGCAGGCCATACCATGGTTCTGAAATCTTGCTCTTCCAACCACTCCCTAACCTTTTTGCAAGTATGCTTTGGATTATTGTCCTGCTGAAAGATGATGTCAGAAGGATTGAGA
>JBBPKI010001561.1:0-11774 GCA_038089155.1 Nevesoporus exiguus
AGATAGCCAGAGATAGGGCAAAAGGGGTTAGAGATGAATGGAATGGCACAGGATATGATAGCTGTCCTCAAAACCTGCTATGAGGGCAAAGAACTGGTCCCAGAAGAAGTGCCAAAGGATTTTTAGAAGGAGAGGCTGCCTTGATGTCTACCTCCCATACCCTCACTCCTGTACTACTTAGTTCCAATACCAATAGACCAATTTGCTTCCCAGTCAAGTTGGAGCACAGAGCAAAAATCATCAAAACTAGTGTATTAGTTGACTGTGGAGCAACTGGAAACTTCATCAACCTGACCCTAGTAGTGAAACTAGGATTACCAGCCATCCATATGGAGTTGGTCAAGGTCTACAACATGGATGGAACCAAAAACTCTGAAGGAGAGATCACCTCTTGGATGAACATGACTCTCCTAATAGAGGAAATTGAGAGTAAAATCTCCCCTATGATCATAGGCTGTGGATGCCCCCAGGTTATTCTTGGAATGATCTGGCTTCACTGAACAAACCTGAAGATAGACTGAGCAAATGGAGTTGTGACACTCCCAGATAACCCTAGGCCTAACTCTCATCCTGCTGACACCATCCTGCAAAGATACCTGCTCAGGTTCCTGGACACTGACCATGATGAGTTAACCAAACAATGACTAGAGAAGAGAGCATGATGGATCAATGGAGAGTTCATCTGAAAAACCATGCTCTCCACTTAGATAGCCTCAGAGATGCAAAAGGCTGCTATTGAATTGCCAAATAAATTCACAGACTTCAAGGATGTCTTTGTTGAAAAGACACATGACCTACTACCCCCCAGTTGTCTCTTTGACCACAGTATTGAGCTAAAGAACACCTTTGTGCCAAAGGTGGTGAAGATTTATCTGCTAAATTCTCAGGAACAAGAGGTGTGCAAAAGCTTCATCAAGGAATATCTGAAAACTAGGAGGATTATCCCCTTCAAATCCCCCAAAGCTTCCCCCTTCTTCTTTGTGCCAAAGAAGAATGGGACACTCAGACCCTGCCAGGACTATAGATATCTAAATGGACATATGGTTAAGAATGCTGTCATATCCATGACATCCCATCCATCTCCGCCCCCTCTGGCCCCACCTTCAACCAACTCTGGTCACCTTTGTCACCCTTAGTCCACCTCTGCTTCCTCTATGCTTGGAGCTCCACTCCTCTGCTCCAGATCAAGGCTGTGCTCGCACAGGGACTCAGCTATACTCTGGACCTGGATATCTTTCATACATTCCATTTGTACATCTCTTTGCTTCCTTCATCCCTTCTCCATCCCTTATGGACCCTTGATTCTGTTTCACTTGTTCCCTGACTTTGATGTTCCTGTTGACCTCTTAGTATATAACCTCTGTACTTCTGTCATGTAACCTTAGCATGAATATTGATTTAGTTCTGCTCTTCTAACTCCTGTTGTGATCTCCCAAATTAGTCACCTCTCCCCACTCTTGTTGTGATCTCCTCCTCCTCCTGTTGGACCTCTGATCCTCTGAAATATGAGAACATGGACCTGTTCAAGGGTGTGACACATAAGTCCTGTGCCAATATCCTTCCTATGCAACTCTGCTCTGACACCTCCACTCCAGACTTTGGTCCAACTCTGAGACAAACTTCGTCGACCACCCCTTAGCACCTCTGGACCTCTGATCAGACTTGAGTCCAGAGAGACTAGACTTTAACAAATGCCTACCCTCTCCCTCTTATTTCCGACCTCATGGACAAACTGAAAGGGTCCAAGTTATTCACTAAATTTAACATGAGGTGGGGCTATAACAACATTCTCATTCACCCTGAGGATCATTGGAAGGCTGCATTTGTCAGCCCCCTTGGGCTGTTCAAACTGATGGTGATGTTTTTTGGACTATGCAACTCCTCTGCCACATTCCAAGCATTCATGAATCATTTGTTTAGAGATTACATTGCCCAAGGATAGGTAATTATCTACCTGAATGACATCCTCATCCACTTGGCAGACCAAGCCACTCACCATGACAGGACAAGAAAGGTCCTCCAATGCCTAGGGGAACTTCACCTCTTCCTGAAGATTTTGCAGTGCATGTTTGATGTGTCCAAAGTAGAGTACCTTGGAATGGTTGTCAGCAAGGGAATAGTCGAGATGAATCCCTCCAAGCTCACTGCTATCTCTACCTGGAGTCCCCCTCAATCCATAAAGGCCATATGTTCCTTTATTGGACTTTGCAATTTTTATAGGAAGTTTATCTTGAACTTCTCTGCAACTGCCACTCCCCTACATCTCCTCACCAAGATCAAGCAACCCTGGGTCTGGGGAGCTGATCAGGCACTTGTCTTCCAGACCCTAAAGAAGGTCTTCACCCAAGCTCTGGTGCTTTCCCTTCCTGACACTGACTGACTGTTTACATTAATGACAGATGTCTCACTTATGCTGTAGGGGCTGTGCTGATGCAACCAGATGGTAACAGTGACCTCCATCTGGTCATGTATTTCTCATCCACCTTGTCTCCTGCAGAATGGAACTATGACATCTATGACAGAGAATTGCTTGCAGTCATAGAAATCTTTGAGGAGTGGAGACAGTACCTCCACAGGATAGTTTACCTGGTGATAATTCTTATTGACCACAAGAACTTGTCATGTATGCACACCTCCCAGAACCTCTCTTGTTACCAGGCTTGATGGAGCCTTTTCTTACAAGACTTTGATATCATCTGGCAAGTTACTCCCAGATCCCAGATGGGCCCAGCAGATGCACTCTCATGCAAAGACAAGGTGGATACCTTGTCTGACAACAAACTAATGCTGATTGTTCTGGTTGATGTGTCTCTTCATGAGTACCTCCTGGAACATACAGTATCTGCATTAGGGCATTGGACCTTGCTCTTGCAAAAAGAATTATGCTCTCCTCATCAGGTGACCCATTTGTCCTTTGCATTGTGGAAGTGCTCAAGAATGAACTACCACTCCCTCTCCACTCTACTCTCCAGGATTGGAGATTCAAAGACAATTGACTCTATTATAAGAACTGACTGTACATACCCAAATCAACTCACCTTGAGCTTATTTCATCCCTCCACACCTCCCAATCTGGAGGGCATGAAGGTATTTTTTGTACCCACATTTTACACAGGACTACTGGTGGCCTGGCATGGCTACCTTCATCCACCACTATGTTCTTGGCTGTGCTACCTGTCAGGTGAACAAGGTGAATATGCACCCCACAATACCCCCACTGTCCCCCCTTTCCTCTGTCACCACCTGCCCCTTCCAGTAGATCTCCATAGATCTCATCACCAGCCTATCACATGTGGGCCCTTTTGATGCTGTGATGGTTGTGGTTGACCATGGGCTTATGAAGGGGGTAATTTTCTCCCCCTGTTCAAAAACCATTGATGCAGAAGGCATTGCAGGGTTATTTTTCTCCCAGATCTTCTCTAGATTTGGACTCCACAACACAGTGATCTTGGATAGAGGTTTGTAATTTGCATTGGCATGACTACTTAAATTTGACATCAAACTGTCATCTGCTTACCACCCACAGACTGATGGAGAAACTGAACAAGTCAACCAGGAACTCAAGACTTACCTGCACATATTCTGCCAAGGAAGATCCCAGGACTGGGCCAACCTCCTCCCCACTGCTGAGTTCTCCCATAACTTGGCCATACATTCCTCCACTAATGAAACTCCATTCTTCCTCATGATTGGATATCACCTCCAATCATATCTGATGTTAGAGAAAACACTTCTCCCTGCCATAGAAACCTGCCTTGCCCTGATCTCTAAGGACTGTAATGAGGCACTGGCAGCCCATCAAAAGGCTGCACAATACATGAAGAAACAGATCACATTGAAGTTCCATATCTGGAAAGTTGGAGATAAAGTGTGGCTGGAAGCCATCAATCTCCACTTAGCATACCCCAGAAGGAAACTTGCACCAAAAAGGGAAAGACCCTTCAAAATCACTCAGATTCTCTCCAATGTAGCATACCGATTGAAACTACCACCAACCTGGAAGATACATAATGTCTTCCATGTGTCACTACTCTCCCCATACTGCACCACTGTAACAGTCTTGGTGCACCAACTGCACTACTAAGTCCTACTTCCTTGGGCTTCCTGCCAACCAGCTCAAGGGAGGTACTCATGGAGAGGCACAACATCCTTGAGGAGTTTGAAGTGGACAACTACAGGGTACTCCTCAGAGTAACAGGTGACTAGCAGGACAACTCTTCCTGAGTTGGCTAGTGATGATACAGTGCTCTTTCTGAGTGATGAGCTACTCTTCCTGAGTAGTGAGTGAAAACAGAGATGAGCACAAAGTTGATACACCAAAATGGATTGTAAGAACTGGCTAAAGATTCTACTGTACATTGGAGGTCAGTTTGAATAGTGTCTGGTGAAGGGTGGCTGAGCACATAGCAAAAGATGGTAACTATCAATCAGAATGGTAATGAGGATAATGTATTATCCAACAGAGAGACAGTGATGTAGGAGGCAGTGTCTGAATGATATCAAGGAAGAGAAGCTGTGAAGGTGAAGTTATAGTAATGGGATTAGTCTGATGTCATCCAAGTACAGAATGACAAGGTATGGGATGTATGTAGACTTCCCATGTAATCAGTCTCTCCCAAATGCAAAGAAAGAAAATAAGTAGGAGGTGACCACAAAGGAATAAAACCATAACAACCACCATCAAACACAGCCAACTCTGACCACCACCTGACCTCCTTGACAATGAGGAACAGTATGAGATAGAGGCTATTCTGGCCCACCAAGGAAAAGACACATGAAGGCAATATCTGATCAAGTGGCTTGGTTACCCATCATCTGAAAATACATGGGAATCTGAAAGCAACCTTGATCATGCATATGAACTGTTGGCTGAGTGTAAATCAGCCCACCTACAAACCAACTGATTGATGAACAGCTGGCTGTTCCTTGCCATCCTCACCTCCTTCCTCCTAACTTCCATCCTCTTCTCTTGCACTGTAATTTGCCTTCTTGTACTCAACCACAAATAACCACAATCAGACATGTCTTTTCCAGGCTTTACTACTGCTGCTTGCTCTCACTGTGTTTTCACTTAGTTTCTATCCTCTTTCCAATATTGTCTTCTCTATTCTGCTGTGTTGTCTTCTCCTCATTGTTACAAACTTCCCTTTTTTTTTGCTTCTTCTCCCCCTTTTGCCACTTCTTTGCCAACCCCTTAGCTAAGTCCTTACCTTTGGACTCTGCTTTAACCTTCTCAGGCTGTGCCTTACCCCTATGGTACCTTTCTCATGTTCATCTCCACTTGGTTGCCATTCCACCTTATCTTCCTCCACCATTGATGCCATCTTTATGCCTACCTACACATAGCTTCCATCAACCTCCCCTTAGCTGGTCTGTGCACATTCCAAGTAGTATAAGTAGGGACCATTCCTGTAGAATACCCTAAGCTTAGTCTGCCCAATCAGTAGTGCCATTCTAGGCCTATCTTAGTGAGAGTGTCAGTCTCTTCTAGTGCATCCCTTGCCTTGCACCTCTTGTCATCTTGCTTTTCTTCTCAGTTTAGTCCTAGTTCAGTGCTGCCTTAGGTGTTCATAACACTCCTCTTCTTAGAATTGTAGGACATACCTCCATTGTCAGGGAATCCCCAGCCCTAGAAGCACTCCTCACTCTCACCACCACCCTTAACTCCACCATTGTCTATGTCATTCAGTTTCCCAATTATATAAGTTATGTGGCTGTAGGCCCCCATCTTAAAGGATTCTACCTCAGGGTGCCTCAAATGTGCATTCATCTCCTTGATGCCTTAGGACCTGAACAGATTGTAGAGAATTCCAGTTGACAAATGGCATTGTCTTCAGTAGAGCTATCAGAGATTCAAATTTTCAGAAACCTTCTTGTACCTGTACATATGCTAATGAGACACTGATCCCATGTGATGACCAGAATGATCATGATACCATCCAAAATTTGCCACCAGGTGGCAGATCATATTCTAACCCTCATTCATATTCTGCTCACCTGCCTCCTTAAACTCTCATCTAGTTCAGCTCCACCTAGAAATGCTCCAATCCCATATTATACTTCTGTCCTTTCTGGTCACCAGTGGGTCCTAGAACTGATAACAGGACATCCAGATCATATCCACTTTGAACTTGGAGTCAGCAAGTGTTGGCAACCTACACCTGTTAAGGCTTTGGTCACTACTAACTAGGCTTGCTGGAGATCAACAGGATGATGTAGGGGAATCAACCAGGACTTGACTGAAGTCCGGTTGTTGTCTAGATTCAGAATATATACTACTACAGGTGTTTAGGGCAGGTCTGGGAATACTGACTAATGTACTACATCATGAATGATGTTATGGTCTAGAGTATTGGAGATTAAGGAAGCATGCATGATAAGGGTCTAGAACAAATGTAAATGAAGTGAAAGGCGTTGACCTAGACTTGGTCAGGTGACATGTCCCATGGTCATGTGTTAGTGGTCATGTGACTTGATAAGATAAGATAAGATACAAAATTGTAACAGCAAGGAAGTTTTCTTAACACTCCTTGCTGAGCTATGTCAAGCAGGCCATTAGAATTCAAGAAATGTCATGTCAGAAGAGCAAGTGGCAATCTTTCTCTATACCTGTAATGACCCTAACCCAACTAAGGGGGAATGATAGTAGCTCATTGGACTGAGCTAACTCTTGAGGGGTCACTAGGAGTGTCATGAAGGAATGGACAATACTCATCTTAAGAGTCTAGCTTGAGGACTAGCATATAAGCCTTGGCTAAGCCTTAGCTAACTGGCAATGCCAGATGCCAGCATATTTGGATGCCAACAATATCTGTGTCACAGACCTCACTGTATGACATGTTGGTGAGCATTTTCAGTGTTCAAGTGAAACAATATCTTAGTAAGTGTTTCCTGTCCTGAAAAAATCACTTGATTGAAAATCTGCAGTTATTTTTAGAAGATATTTCAGATTCCTTTGAGCCCTCCATTATACATATATGACATGCATTCAACTTCCCACCAGCCATCCTGTCCCACAAAAAATTTGTCACAATCCAAAATTCTATTCCTACTTTCAGGACACAGTTGGAGCAATAGATGGAACTCATATCCCTGTAGTGCCTCCAAGCAACATATGTTCAAAATATCACAATTGCAAGGGCTTCTTATCTCAGAATACCCTCTTTGTGTGCAATTTTGAGCTCAAGTTCACATATTCACTTACTGGCTGGGAAGGTTCAGCATCAGGTGCACACATTTATACCAATACATCCACAACTGATCTCCATATCCCTGTGGAAAAGTACCTGCTTGCTGATGCAGGGTTTCCACTTTTACCTGGACTTCTTGTACCATATCAGGGTGTATGTTATCACCTTGTAGAGTGGGGATGAGCTTCAGCATGGTTTGAACTAGATTTTTTTCATTATATTGTCTGAGTAACTATTGCTATATAGTCCTCAGAACAAAGAGGAACTTTTTAATCTATGTCATGCATTCCTTCACAATGTTATTGAACAAATTTTTGGTGTTCTCAAACACCACTTTCATATTCTTCTACTTCCCCTCAGATTCTCCATGGAAGAACAAGCTCATGCTCCTGCTGCACTATGTATGATACATAACTTCATTGCTACACATGAATCAAACCACAGTGAGCCCTCTGATGTCAGTGACTCTGACTCAGAGGCAAGCATGTAGGATCAACAACCAAGTGGCCACCAAAATATAGATAGTAATAATCAAGGTGCAAATGGGGATGATAATGGCATAGAGGGTGGAGAAGATGTGGATGTAGATATTTGGCAGTTGTGCAATGCTATTGCTGAAGCAATGTGGAGGGGCTGCCAGGACTTGTTGAGCCAGTGGGAGTACAATGACTCAGATGATGAATCAGACTTGTGATGAATCAGACTGGTGACAAAGATATGTATTGGTCACTAGTACTATAGCATTTGTTAACAAAGGGGAGAACTAGTTGATGGTAGCTATGTAGCATGAGAGACAAGTGATTGAGAGCAAGATTCATTATATAGATTCTCTGCAAACATCACACAGTCAATGTCATTCAGCTGCATGAAGAAAGCTGCTGCACCACTATCCTTTGAGAAAATCCATACAAAAGCTAGCCATTTCTGGCTATCCTCCTGACCAGAGAATCTGGGGGTAGAGTACAGCTCCTTTGTGGCATTGGATATAATGACATGATGATCTCTAAACCATGAAGAGAGTGCATCCTTAAGACTGGAGATTGCAATGGTGACATTGTTGATTTCAATATGTTATGTTCAATTATCCTCCTTCTTGGCCACCATTGTTATGATTTCTCATCTTATCTTATCTTATCAAGTCACATGACCACTATCACATGACTGTGGGACATGTCACCTGACCAAGTTGAGGTCAAACACTTTCACTTCATTCACATTCACTCTAGACTCTTATCTCCCATGCTCAATTAATCTCCACTATTCTAGACCATGACATCATTAATGATGTAGTACATTAGTCAGTATTCACACACCTGCCCTAAACACCTGTAGTAGTATATATTCCGAATCCAAATGACAATCAGACTTCAGTCAAGTCCTGGTTGATTCCCCTATATTATCCTCTTGATCTCTTAAGCAAGTTCCCTAGTGGTAACCAAAGCCTTAAGTGGTATAGGTTGCCAACAACCATTGCAGCTGCTGAGGCAGAAACACAACTTCACTTGCCAGTGCTTGTGCTTGCAAAAGTTGATGTAATCACAGAATGTGGACAAGAGCTAGAGACAAGGCCAGATGGGGAACCAGTTGCCCTGAGTCCTTCAGATGTTGTATATGAATGCTTGTTGGATCTCTGACTAGCTGACTTGATGACATTGGACAAAGTAGAGCTGGGCATGGATGGAATCAAAAGGGAGCTGTTGGTGGCATTGCTAGTCCTGTTGTATTGAGCCTCATTATAGGATGATGATATACCAACCAGATCAGTGGAACCCCCAAAAACTCCATTTCCATCTGCTCTACCATCTGGGATAATATCTTTCATGAGGTCATAGAACCCCCAGCATTTGTTGTGATATGGCTTCATCTTTTCATTGCCCTGGTGTAAATAAACCACTTGATCATACATAATAGATCAGAACACATACCTTATGAGCAATCCAGTCATCAAATATTTGTGCTAATGCTTGATCAGAAATCTTGGCTCCATAAACATCATCATAGTGAGCATCCAAGACCTTGGTCCAAGATTTAATCATGTTGTAGATTGATTTCATCTGTACCTAGAGGGATAGCTAGTTAGCTTTATGTTGTGTCATATGAGCTGGTAATCATACTTGACTGAACTTGGATCACACAGTCTTGCTGCTCTTCAGCTTGCTAGATGAAGGGTGATGCTGCCTCAGAATGTCACCATCTTGAAATTTCCTTCACCTTGTTTGGCAGTGTTCATGAGGGTACTAAAGCATGGCTGATACCTCAGAATTGGACCAGTGGCATTTTGCATGTTGATTTGTCTCATTAGGAGTCAAGGGGTTTGACATATGAAGAACAAGAAGAAGAACTTGGAGTGCAATGGTGAGTTGGATAGCTCAGTAGTGTACAGTATTGTGGTACTGATCAGTGGGATATGAGGGCTGGATGTTGTTGCACATGAGCATATGTACAGGTGCAAGAAGATTTCTGAAAATTTGAGTCTCTGATAGCTCTGCTAAAGATGATGCTGTTTGTCAACTGGGATTCTCCACAATCCATTCAGGCCCTTACTTGCCATTGGTCTCAACTCTGCCATCATCTCCATCAGCCTTGAAGAGATCTGGCCTATCTTTCAGCCTATCTATGCTATGCTTACTGACAAAGAACTGAACGAGTATGAGGAAAGTGATCTAATCCTCAATGCCCCTGCCTCACTTGATGAGAGACTTTTGTTCCATCCACTGCCACCACTTCTCCATCCTCTATTATGCTGTTCTTTGTCCATATCCCTGGACTGAGAGCATCCACCATTCCTCCTGCATTTCAACAACTCTCAGTACCAGACAGAGTCCTCCTGTCTTCCCTGCATCCTAAGATCCTCCTAGAAAATTTAGCCACAATGTGCTGCTTTCAGTGTTGCTCCACCAGGCACTTTCACAAGAACTGCTCCCAGTATCACTGCCCCTGATGCAAACTCTTGACCCCTGGGCATAATGCTAATTAATGCCTCACTCTTCACTGCAGTGACTGCCACAATTGGAGTCACACTGCATGATACTGTCCTGCCACCCATTGCATAACTTGTAGGGAGATGAAACATGACAAGACTGTATGCAATACCACACTCAAGGACAATGCTAACAACTATGAGGTCAATGAGGGAGACCCTGAGGGGCCTGACCAGAACTGATCACAGGAATATCAGAGCAGGGCTTCAATCTTATGAAGGGGGTAATGTTATAGTTTTGTTTCTCCAAGATCACCTCCTACTTATTTTCTTTCTTCACCTTTGGGAGTGACTACTCATATGGGAGGTATACATTCCTTATCTTGTCATCCTGTACTCAGATGATATCTGCCTAATCCTGTTACTATAGTTTCTACTTCACTGATCACTTCTTTGATATCATTTGGACTCTGCCTCCTACATCACTATCTCTATGTTTGGTGATGCATCATCCTTGTTACCATCCTGATATTTAGCCACCATTTCTTTGCTATGCACTTAGTCAGCCTGTAGTCAGGTACTATTTAACTTTGCCATCCATGTACAGTAGAATTCCCTAGCCAATTCTTATCACCCTTTGGTGTATCTTTTGTGCTCCCACTTGAAAGCCTCACTTGCTACTCAGAGGAGTAGCCCACCATCATTCCCTAAAATCCTGCAAGGATGTTGTGCCTCTTTGTGAGTGCCTCCCTTGAGCTGGTTGACCAGGTGGTCCAGGTTAGGAGAACAAGTAAGTGTAACTGGTATGCTAAGACTGTTACAATAAGTAGGGACCATTCCATGTAGAATTGTCATATCCATGCCAAACAAGCCATCTCCAACTCCTCTGGCCTCTTCTCCAACCAACTCTGGTCACCTCCATCCTCCTCCAGTCCACCTCCATTCCTGTCATATCCCGAAACCCAGAACCTAACTCCAGTCACTCTGGCACTCTCCAGTGCATCTCTGCTCACAACTCCAGTGACATTCCTATGTTCCTCTGTACCTAGTTTCCTTGGACTCTGTTATTAGTACACCTTCATGACTCCTTTCTTACGATAGAACTTTATTACTAATCTTTGTACCGCTTCCTCTGCTTAGACACATCTCTGGTACCAGTGCTCGCTTAGGAGCACAGCTCCGAGGCTGTGCTCCAGTATACTTATTTCCAAACTCCTATGGTACATATTTCCTTCCAACTCCAGACTTAGTCATCTCCTCTGTACTTACTCATCTGACTACAGACTTTAGTCATCTGCTCCTCTCCTCTGTATATAAACTCTGTAGACTATGCCATGTATTTTCCTTAGTTTGAATATCGACTTAACTCGACAATCTCCTCCTCTGACCCCTCCAAGTTGTTGAGCAACTTCCTCTGACCCACCTCCGACCTCTGACCCTCTGTCTGTAAATCTGGGACAATGGATCCACTGTAAGGGCGCACCACATATGGTGAAGCCAAGTTCCACTCGCCCAGTCAACTCTGGTGCTCCAGAGTTTATCGGAGTTCGTCCGGATGAAGTTTAACAGTCCCCACCACACACAGAGCTCCTCTGATCAGACTTGCAGCTGTGCTTGCTTGGAACCTCCAGGACGTTATCCACTTTTGTTCTTCCTTTTGTTCT
>JBBPKI010001562.1:1327-11774 GCA_038089155.1 Nevesoporus exiguus
TATGAGAGGAACAGTCAGTTGCTCTGGATATATGGAAATAGGCTGAAAAAGAGTGGTTGTGTTATGGAGCATGTCCTTCTGGACTGCTAACGACAAAGGTTCTCTGTGAGGAGGCACTCACAAAGAGGCACAATATCTCACAAGAGATAAAGAGGCAAGAGGGAACAGTTGAGGCAGCTGTTCAGGCAGGAGCAAGTCCAGATAAGAGGAGGTGGAATTGTGCAGGTTTAGCTTGGATTTTACAAGTGAAGTAGCTAGCTACTTATAGTCCAGAGAAGTGCACACAAACCAAGACTAGGGCAGGCATAGAAAGTAAGAGAAAGGAGGTGAAGGTGAAAAAACTACTGTGGATGGCTATGAGGATAATGACAGCATGCAAGAGAGCACTGTTAGGAGGTAATTGTCCAGTTAAAGGTTAGACTACAAAGTATAGAGTGAATAGGAGAATGGAGACTCAAAGATGATTAGGAAATAAACATACTTCCTATGAGGGAATGGATATTGGAAAGGAATGCAAATGGTAAGAAGGAAAAGATGTGGTATAAATGATAAAATTGTAACAGGTTGCAATGGAACAATGCATGATGTGAGGCTTACCAGAATGAATTGACACTTTGGGAAGAAGAATCTCTCCATGCCAAACAAGAGGGCTAGCAATCTGTCTTGAAGCATCCCAAGTGTGAAAGATTTGAAGCAGCTATTCCTAAGCCAATAGAAAACAGTGGTGAGCTCAATGGTCCAAACATTGATAAAGAGGGTGAAGGCAAGCAGATGTGGGAGAGCAACAGTGTTGAGAGCAGTGGTGAGAGTGCAAAAGCCTGATGTGGTAATAATCATGCAATAATGGCAGTAAACAAATAATTACCCTTTTCAGACACTGGCACAACTGCCAGGGCTCCTCAGATAATAGTCCATTTTTGTAACAGTCGTGGCTTCCTATTGCCTACAACTGCCTTCTACCTCTAGACTATTGGTCGATCTAAATAGGGGAGGCACTCATGGAGAGGCATAGCATCCCTAGATAGATGTAGAAGGGCCTGGGTCAGCAGGGCAACTCCTTGGAGTTGGCTGATGCTGCTCTGTCTCATAGAGCATGCTTGGCTAGCAGGATGACTCAACAAGGGTTTGCTACCAATGGAGGATGGACTCTCACTGAGTCAAAGAAGTACTCCTCTGAGTACTGGGGCCACTCTCCTTGGATAAGGCAGGCAAAGACAAGAGGCCACTCTCCTTTGGTAAGGCAGGCAAAGACAAGGGCTCTCTCCTTTAGAAGGTGAGCAGATAAGCAGGCAATAGTTAACTACAAGAGATGTTAAGAATTGGCTAGAGAACTATTGTACAGAAGATTACTACTTAAATAGTGTTTGACTATGAGAGACTGTGCACACTACCAGGGATGGTAACCATCTATCAAAAATGGTAGGAAAGGAAACGCATTAGCAACAAGAGATGCTAATGTAGAAGGCTATGTTCAAAGGGATCAAAAATGGAAGCCACAAAGTCAGAAGCTGTATAGGATAACCAGGTATGGAACATATACTTCCTGTGTGATCGGTCCCTCCCAAAGACAAAGAAGAAAAATAAGTAGGAGGTGACCTCAAAGAAACAAAACCATAACAATTTTTCACTTTCATCCACTGCAGCCTCTACAGACTCATAATCTAAAAAATACATAGGTATTTATTAAGAATACTATCATGGCCATATATCCTCCTTTATTTATGTGTCAATAGTCCATACTGTTTGTGTCTGAGGCAGTTCAAATTTTGTTGGTGCAACTGCCAGGAGATGACTGTAGATTTTATTTTCCATATTTTTCTAAACTGAAATACCTGGTAACACATAGTGTATCTATTGTAGATGTATAAATGCCTATAGCAGCAACAATAGAGTTCCAAAAATGGCCAGCATCAAGCTCCAAAATATTAAACTGCTGCTTTTTAAAACAATCAGATTTTCTAGTTGTAGGAGCTAAAATTATAAAATCATATGACCTTTTCCAAACTCAGACATACTATTTGTATAAGTATCCTTGCATATATCATCAAACAATAGCAGCTGTCCCTATATTTTACAGAGATTCTGTTCTACATGCTAAAAGTACAAAAAGTATTCCAATAAGCTCATTGGATTGAAATGGACATACACTGAGCAACAAAACTGTTCCAATGTTGGTAACATTTTGATTGTTGGGCTCATAACATGTGCACTTTGATCTTAGACCCACAAACCCAGATATCATTGGAAAGCCCTAATCAAGGGCTTTCTAAATATATATACATGTATTAGGTAATTTCTTCTATATCAGTCAATATTTACATAATTGTCAAGGCTACTCATTGGGATGGTTTTGTTGCTGATCTCCAATACTATCAAATTCAAACATTGTAGTAAGATATTATATAATGATGTGGTCATGTGACATAGAAGAAGTTCAACATAGTATAAACAAACTAACATACAATCACTTTGTCCACATTTATCACCATGAAATCCCATTTTGTTAATTAAATCAATAAAATTAGAATTCTTTGGAAATTGAACAACTCCACTTGGTAAACCATTGTTTGTACTTGTTTTGATATCATTACTATTCACAGGATATATGAGAAACACTGTTCCAACCTGTAGAAACCCTCTGATGACTGTTTATCCTTTATTATTTTCACTAACATACATTCTACTATTCATTTTATTGAAATTAAAGAAACTGAAAATACTGTCCCAGTGATCAAAATACTTCCAATCACCAAGAACAACTCTACCTCACCTCTGACCATCTGTTACTACCTTAGAAAACCTAAATAAAGATTGTTGGAAACCAACACCATCCTTCTCTTCTCAAACACTATATGATAGCTAAAATGAACTCTACTTTGAGGCCTTAGAATTGGTCTATGAAAGATTGTCAGTGATATATATCATCATATAAGGCCAAAATAAATCATATTGAATCGGATGGCAAGGGATTGACATGAAAAACAACAAAGCAGTTAGATGATAGACTAGTACAAATAGTAGTCAAATGTGGAGGAGAATTCTTAATGCTATTTGGGTATATGGCTTTGTCCCAAGGTGACAACAGATGGTCAGGGGTGAGGTAGAGTTGTTTTTGGTGTTTGGAAGTATTTTGATCACTGGGACAGTATTTTCAGTTCCTTTAATTTCAATAAAATAAATAGTAGAATATATGTTAGTGAAAATAATAAAGGATAAACAGTCATCGGAGGGTTTCTACAGGTTGGAACAGTGTTTCTCATATATCCTGTGAATAGTAATGATATCAAAACAAGTACAAACAATGGTTTACCAAGTGGAGTTGTCCAATTTCCAAAGAATTATAATTGTATTGATTTAATTAACAAAATGGGATTTCATGGTGATAGATGTGGACAAAGTGATTGTATGTTAGTTTGTTTATACTATGTTGAACTCCTTCTATGTCACATGACCACATCATTATATAATATCTTACCACAATGTTTGAATTTGATAGTATTGGAGGTCAGCAACAAAACCATCCCAATGAGTAGCCTTGACAATTATATAAATATTGACTAATATAGAAGAAATTACCTAATACATGTATACATATTTAGAAAGCTGTTGATCAGGCCTTTCCAATAATATCTGGGTTTGGGGGTCTAAAATCAAAGTGCACATGTTATAAGCCCAACAATCAAAATGTTACCAATATTGGGACAGTTTTGTTGCTTTGTGTATCTTAGGAACAATTGAACCAGTCACATGGCATAGGGGGCATTTTTGTAGCCAATAATAAGTACTACGTTTCACTCCACCAAAGCAGGGTACAATTTTATATGTGCTTGTGGTGAACAAAGTGCACCACATCAAGGTTAGGCATTGGAATGCTTGTTGGAGTCACTGTAGTTACTCTAGTATTGTATGCTAATCCAATAGACAATCACTCCTTTTGTCTTCATTCATCATAATTGCTTGATTATAAGTCTATCAGTTGTTCTCGCCATGTTCCCTTACACAAGGAACAAGCCAGGTTTCTGCCGACACCAATGAGCATCTCCCAGAGCAAAGAAAAAACAATCCGACGCCAGCAGGACTCGAACCTGCGCCCTCATAGAGGAATAGATTTCTAATCTATCGCCGTAACCACTTGGCTATAGCGCCTTATTGAGTCATCCATGACCAAGTATCACAAACTTGCTGTTTTCGCTTCTAACTTGTCATTCCGTACAGGCTGCTGCCTTCGAGTCTCGACGATGTTAGTCTGTCGGTACCAGCGACTCCGCCGTCTTGGGGTCCTTTCCTCCCTCTGTACCTCTTCCGTGCACACTCCCGCCTCTAGTAACCCCGCTGAGGCATCTACCTCCCAAACCACGGACGAACCCCAAGACTCCATCTTCACCACGCCGGAATCACCCTGGGACCACGTTTTTTCCTCCGAGTTGGATGTCGAACCTACCGTCTCTTCGTCCGCTGTCCAGCGAGTTTGTGCACGTCTCAAGGCCACCAACGACGCCCCTCCTGCCCCCACTTCCATTTTTCCTTCTGAACACCGACAGAGTCGTGGACGTAGCCAACGTGCAAACGCAAACGCAAACGCAAACACAAACGCCAGCCCGAGCCCGAGTCACAGCCTCGTACAACGTGCATCGGGGGTCAGACACCAACGGGCGTCCATCACGGCGCGCGAGATGAGCGTGTTCGACGAAATGTTCGACATGATATTCAATGCGGTGTCTGCGCGGGAGGGTAAAAAAGTTTCCTCAGGTGCGCGGGCATCGGGGTCCTCTTCCACTACCGCCGCTGCCACTGCTCCCTACGCATCCACCACCACGTCCACGTCCACGCCCTCGTTCTCGAGCCAGACGCCGAGCATCGGTCGTACGGGTGCACCGCTCAACGATCTGTTCCGCACGCTGCGTCGTCGTTCGCGCGTCCGATGGACAACTGCTATCGACGAAGAACTCGATCGGAAGAAGGAAACGATGGAACTATTTAACACGGACTACGACCTCCTCCAATGGATGACGAAAGAAGTATTCGAGGAGGCACAGCAGTGGGACGAGGAAGCGAAGAGAGCGATGACCCACCCGGGCGCGGGTGCCGCGAACGACGCAGGGGAAGGCAAGGACCCAGTGGCGGGGGCGTCACCCAGTTCGCTCAAGGAAGGGCCGGGTAAACACTCGATCTATCCACACCTCATCGCACATGCGATGCGTATCTTTCGAACGACTTATTCGAATCCGTCGCTTTCCCTCGCCATCTTCGAACATGCTGCGCGCATGTCGATACCGTCTTATGTCTTTGGGTGCACGGCGCCGGCTTACAACGAGCTGATCGAAGCCAAGTGGGAAGGCTGGGGCGACTTGGAAGGGGTATGCAATGCACTCGAAGAGATGAGGGCGAACGGGGTTAAAATCGACGGGAGAACGCGTATCGTGGTAGAAAAGGTGAGGAGGGAGGTTGGAGAGGCAAGACCGGCAGAGCCTGGACTCGAGACCGCGGGGGAGGATGGCCACGTGAGTCGCGACGACGTCGGTCCACTCGCAAGGAGGGTTTGGGAGGCGCTAGGGGAAGCGGAGGTGATGAAACTCCTTCACCGAATCGAACGATTTGCACTCCGGGACCGGTCCCGCAAGTCGACGTCTAGTCCCCACGAAGAGTCTTGGAAGAGTACGATCCTCCAAGCTGGTGAGGATGACGGGTGGAGCTTCGACGGGTGGGACAAGAAGACCGGGGAAGGGAAAAAGCAGAGGGGAAAGGCGATATCGACCTCTCGAGACAAGCTTCCCTCACGGACGCTTGACGGCTCCGAGCAGTGTGCTACATTGGATACCCAGGAGGGGGAGATGGCTTTCCGCTAATTTATCATGTAGCCGCGGAATCCGGGGTATCTCTAAGACGACGTTTTACTGCTCACACGCTCGTAAGCATGTTTTTGTATGTCACGGCATTTCGACTCGAGCGTCCGCTGGACCAGACTGGTGGTCTCTCAGTACACACGCTTGTATTGCATCGCAATGAATGGACACGAGAGTGAACGCCGTTCAGGCTTGCGGTGCTTGAACGGGGCGGGAGATGATGAAGTGTGCGTGTCCGATCAGTTTCATGATCGCAGCGCGTGTCAGCGACGAGCTCTGCTTCTTCTCGAGGGTAGTCCGGTTCAACCGCCAACGGGGCTTGGCAAGCTACTGATGGCCGGGCGCAGCGCTGGGGATGCGATGATCCGCTGGGGGTGGATCAGTACGGTAACTACTAGGCTAAATGGCAGCGGCAGCGGCAGCGTCGATGATGATCCGTCTGCGCACAAGGCGGCGGAAATGTCGCCACCAAGCTGTGCGCGGGCAGGCTTGCGTCCCAAGACCGTGAGAAACGCGGAGCATCGGCAGGGGGTGGCTGTGCGGCAGTGGGGATGTTCCAGATTTCTCGCCCGTTCGTTTCTCAGCACGAACGTTTTCCGTCTCCACGACGTTTCCCGTCTCCGCAACCGACTCACGACTTGCCCTCTCTCCATGGTCGACGTCGCTGAATCTGCAGGGCAGCTCCCAGAGCTTTCCTTTCCCCCGACCCTCGCAGATCTCAGCAGAAATGCATCCGTCATATCCTCTTCCTCCGACTCCGAGACGAGCACCACCACCGTCATCTGGACACCAAGACCGCGCCCAACCCGCACATTTTCGTCCCCCCGTTCGCGCAGCCCACATTCTCCCCCCTCTCAGTCCATCCGGCCCCCAGCGTATCTGACGAGGGAGCTGGGCATATCGGACGTGGCAGAGGATCGGCATACCGTTCACGAGTCTGTCACAGTCCAAAGACAAGCCCAGGCGCGCTCCAAGTCGCGCAAAGGGTCAAGGTCGCAAAATCCGTCCGCAAACACGCGTTTGTCAGCCCAAGATTTCGTGTTTGGAGAGACCCTGGGCGAGGGATCGTATTCCACTGTACGTGCAGCGGACGTACATCGACTAAGGTGGCCGTGCTGACAGGTAACATGTAATACGTCACGTTTCGCCAGGTGATGCGCGCGCGGTACGCCCGCAGCGGACAAGAGTATGCTATCAAGATCCTAGACAAGAATCATCTGATTCGCAAGGAGAAGATGCTCGTCGCCCTCGCCGAGAAGAACACGCTCGTGAAACTTGGGGCCGGTCACCCGGGTATCATCCACTTACACTGGACCTTCCAGGACGAGTGGAGTCTATGTACGTCCGCCACTATGCGCTCGGGACGCGGCTGACGAGGCGACTTAGTCTTCGTCCTTGATCTTGCGCCAAATGGCGAGATGCAATCGCGGATATCGCGGCTTGGGTCGTTGTCACTGGCGTGTGCGAGGTATTACACCGCGCAGATCGTCGATGCTATCGAGTACATGCACGACAAGGACGTCATCCACAGGCACGTCCCTCCCATTGAAGGCCATGACATAAGCACACATTCATCACGCCTTCCATTCACAGAGACCTTAAACCGGAGAATCTCCTTCTGGACAGCGGTTTCCGGATAAAGATTACCGATTTTGGAACAGGGAAGATCCTCGAAAGCGGCGGTGAGTCGTCCTCCTTCCTTCGTCCGCTTCTGCTCGCTTAACGCGCGGAACCGCAGAAGAACGCGCGAACTCGTTTGTTGGGACTGCCCAGTACGTCTCTCCTGAGCTCCTGGAACATAACGAGACATCCAAGAGGTAAGCAAATCATGACTCTCATCCACTTGAGAGATCCGACGTCTTTCCCAGCTCCGACTTGTGGTCGCTGGGTTGTATCGTCTTCCAGATGATCGCGGGCAAATTCGCCTTCCAGGGACTGTCCGAATACCTCACGTGGCAGAAGATCAAGTCCCTTGATTATTCTTTCCCCGATGGCTTCGACGAAGATGCCAAGGATTTCGTAAGCAAACTTCTGGTCCGTTATCCCGCCATGCTTTTACTCTTTATGGTCAACTAACCTCCTTTACCCTCCACATTTAGGTTCGTGACCCACAACAAAGGCTCGGCATATCCCGAACACCCTCTTCGCCATCGCCGCTTCGTGCCCATCCTTTCCTTGCTTCCATCAACTGGGACACACTCTGGACAGGTCCGCCACCGCCCCTCGAGCCCGGCCTCGTGAGGAAAGAATCCCCGCAACAAGCAGGCCCGTCGGATATAGACGCAGAGGACGCAAGATGGAATGATCTTGGTGCAAAGTGGGACGCTCTTGTTGGCGCGGGCGACGGCGCCGACGGTGAAATAGAGGGCACTCTGGTAAACGGTCGTCTGCTTGCTACGGTGCATGGGCGTCATACACCCGTCGATGAGGATGGAGTTGGTTGGGCAGAGAACGCCCGTGGCGCAGAGTTCGAGAGGTACAAGCTCAGGAACGCAGGCACGGTCAGACGGGCGTCACGCATCATAGAAGAGGTCGGGCCTACAGGGGAGCTTCCAGATTATACCCTGACAACAACCGACAACCCAGACCACGCCGAATCCAGTCCGACTTTGGAGGTGAATGCGAACGGAACAACCGACGGGGCTGATGTAGCCAAAGAGGTGGACGAGGAGTCCTCGTCCTGTATCTTACCTCCAGCACCAACGTCGTGCTCAACACCGATTCCAATACCTCTTCCTCCAGACCCACCTAACGGAAACCCACCGGGATCGGGTACCAGTTCTTCGGACGGTAGCTTGGTCGACAAGTCGAGCATCGCCGCTGCGATTGCTGCTCAAGAACTCGAAAGGGGGCGTAATAGAGCATTAACTCCAGTTCAGGGCAACGGACGACTGCACGATACTGACTTGTAAGCTGGGTTATCTTTTCGCATTCGTCGATGCGACGGGCTGACGCGGTATCATGACACCAGCTCGTCGCTACTTCTTCCTGGAGAAATCATCCTCTTTAGTACGCGCGTCGAGGCCCGCTCTCCAAAACGACGAGGAAGCAAGCTGAGGCTTCCTATTAGTGTGTCGCCTATCCGGCCAAAGACAAGGCAGTTATTGCTAACGACTCACCGGCTATTATGCGTCAAGCGCAGACTAGAGGGAGATGTCGGCTTGAAGTCGGAGCTGAACCTGAGAAAAGGGATCAGCGTGAGCTTAGGTACAGACAAGGTCAAGGAGAAAGAGAAGGATAAGGACAAGGAAGCCAAGTCTATCGTCGAAAGTGCAGAGAGGAAGAGTGAGAGAGAATTTGTCGTCTTGACGGTGCGTTTTTTACTCATTCGCACGGCGCTGGTTCCCCTTGGGTCTTACGCAGCATATGTAGTCAACGAAATCGCAGACGTATGCCGCTGAATCGGGTAATATCGCATCACAATGGGTAGAGAAGATCAACACTGCCCTGGCCTTACCTCGTTCGCCAATATGACCACTCGATTCCAATCTATCTTCTTGTGACACCCTACCGTCCTCTGACGATCCAAGACTATCATTTTCATCCACAAGACCCACCGCACATCCATCTATACGCTCACTGTCATCGCTTCTTCGTCTGGTATTTTCTCCTGCATGACCCGTATAATCGATAATGTGGAGCATATGTATTCCATCCGGTTGGTACCTCGACCATGGCGCGCGCGTCTCTCTTCTTTCCTTCTACCTATCTAACCATCATTACGACGGTTTTACGTATGTAAGGTGTCGTACTTTGGAGCTGTTTTGTTTTTCCTTCCCTCGTTCCGACAGGTATTGTACGCTTGGCGTACTGTGTTGCGATCTCTAGAGCCCTTCCTTTCTTTTGCTTGGATAATCATCGACACCACTAGCTTGTTTATCTTTTCGTAATATGCTGCTATGAGGCTTTGCTTTGCCATGCTCACATGAGGACCATCAAGGGTCATCGACATCCATACTGTCGATACAGACTTGTCCTCGTGCATCCTCCGCTTGATGTTCATGAGACCCTCGAATTACTACATCTCTGGTCACGTACAACGTATCCTGTACGACACTGACCTGGCTGCGCTTACTAGAGTGCTGGCAACTCAGGATCATTGCAATTGTAATTATTGACTTCCCTAGCGTGGTCCCCCATCGAGGTGCTAGCTTCCGTTTACCCGTCCCTACAATCGCCTGTGTTATTCCCGGGACGCCCCCACAGTTATACATGTACTCATCGCGCCCTGGTCGCTTATGATACTGCAATCGTTCGCGGGTTGCTCGACGAAAACTGTCTTCCACCCGCCCTCTTTTGTTCCATTCTCGGTAGGGGGCAGCACCACGACGATCCCACGTCGACCACGTCCAGTCTGATTTTCGATTCCCCGGTCCGCCCGTTTTCAAGGCCCTTTTTCGATGCACCGCCATGGGTCGTCTCCGGGCTCGTGTCTCTTACTCTGGGGAAACGAAACGTCGTTTGCCTAGCCTTCGCGGTGTTGCGATCCTGCGTTTCCAAAAAAAATCAATCTAGGTGCCTAGACTCCCACGCGTCCGCCATTCCGTCGGTGTAGAGCGCTCCGAGGTTCCGGGGGTTCGTGCCCTCAGAAGGTGGTCGCGACT
>JBBPKI010001563.1:0-11766 GCA_038089155.1 Nevesoporus exiguus
AGATAAGAGATCTAGAACGAATGTGACTAGAGTGAAAGGTATTGACCTAGACTTGGTCAGGTGACATGTCCCACGGTCACGTGATGGTGGTCATGTGACTTGATAAGATAAGATAAGATGAAATTGTAACATTACCCCCCTCCTATGAATCGCATTCCAGGCGATTAAAGGGAACCTGGGAGGGCTCCGTCACGTTGACATATGTAGAGAAAAGAGAATCAAAGTCCGTTTGGACCATTCTGAGCTTCCGGGGTGCCACCGGGTTTGAAGAGTAAAAGTCTTTTATTGCCTCTTTGGCATTAGCAAGGTGGCTCTGAGGTTCCCACGTGTGGTCTTCCTCGTCATAGCCCTTCCAGTGTACTAAGAACTCCAAAGATCATCCTTTAAGTTGAGAATTGACAATATACTCGACTTCGAACTCTGGGAGTCCCTCTTGTGTGCCCATGACGGGTCCTGGGGCAACTACAGGTTGATTTTCGAGTCGTTCCTTGTAAGGTTTGACTCTTGAGATATTGACGGTAGGGTGAATTCGCAGAGTGGAAGGGAGTTTCAGGGTGACAGCGTTAGGGCCTGCGAATGCAAGGATTTCATAAGGGCTGATGTAAAGTTCTAAATGTGCCTGCGTGTGAGGCAAGAGAAAGGTGTGGGGCGATATGTTCGTCCCAGGGAGTCGCAAGGCAATGCCAAATGGCTGGAAATGGAATAAGAAATGGTCAAGAAAGAGTGTACCACTGGTGTGGACAACTCCTATGGGGGCCTTCTCCAAAAGGAACTGGGTTCCGGACTTCCGATGCGTTCCCGGACTTCTGCACGCAATGCAGACAGCGAGGGATGACTTGGACTGGGCTTACAGGCTTAAACCGGGCGTTCTAACACAAAGGAGAGCTGAAAAACTGTATTAGATAACTAATGACATGTCTAAGTAGTGCTCAACTAACATAAAACAATGTCAAATAGATAGAAATAGTAAAACCGGCCCAAAACAATGTAAACCGGTCGCAAACAAACATACCTGGACATCGGAATACCGGGAAACAACACCGGGAAGTGATCCCGACCAGTATAAACCAACTCCGGTCGGTTTCTGCGCAACCCAGTCATGTAGGGGATCGATCCCGACCAGAAACGCACCGGGAAGTCATCCGGTCTACTGGGATAGCGTCGGGACGACCGGGATAACATCAGATGAAGTGTGATGTCGTCGGATGCCCTATAAATCAGGAATACAGATGTAGGGAACCAAGGTTCTCTACACTGATCCATCGCTCTGTGAGCTTCTTCGAGGCCCGATTTAGTTTAATGTTCTCAGTTGATAGCCAAACTTTGTCTCCGACTACCATTTCTGGAACCTTGGTGCGGTGTTTATCTGCCTGTCTTTTCATTGTTTGTTGAGCTTTTTCAAGCAAAGCTTTAGCTTGCTCAAGCGTATTTGAAAAGTCTTGTGTGAATGCCGAAGACGATTCGTTCTTGGTGATGACAGATTCAATACCCATCCTTGGTTCGTAGGTTTTTGTGACCTCAAACAGTGTTTTCTTGGTGGCAGAATGTTGGTGATTATTATAGGAAAATTGAGCCAAGGGGAGCCATTCTGCCCATTTTTCTTGTTTTTTGGCTATAAAGAGCCGAAGGTATTGCTGAAGGTCTCAGTTAACCCTTTCTATCTGGCCATCTGTTTGAGGGTGAAAGGCCGTTGACATATTGAGATCTATTTTCAGCATTTTGCCGAGATCCTTTATAACTTGGGAAGCAAATTGTGGTCCTCTGTCCGAGATTATGGACCGTGGTAGACCATGATGCTTCCAGACATGATCTCTGTAGAGCTTAGCTGTTCCTAAGCTGGTGATGGTTTTATTGGTGGGGATAAATTCCACCTCGTTGGAAAATCGGTCTACTACGATGAGAACAGAGTCGTAGGTATTGGAAAGGGGGAGATCGGTAATGAAGTCCATGGATATATCTTTCCATGGACCTTCTGGGATAGGGTTGGGAATTAATTCCCCCTTGGGTGCCTTGTTTTCTGGTTTCATGCGTGCACATCTGTCGCACCTTGAACAATAATCCTTTACTTGGGCTCAAAGGCCATTCCATTGGAAATATCATTCTATTATTTGCCAGGTCTTCTCGGCACTGCCATGTCCGGCGATCAGGGAATCATGGTATAAGGTGATGATGTCTTGGTATAAAGTTTCCTTTTTTGGGATGAAGATTCTGTCACCAAGGTACAGAATTCCATCTTTGTTAAGAAGATTGGGTTTGTCATCTCCCTTCCATTCTTCTTGTGCTTCCACTATTCTTTCGAGGAGTTTCCTTTCTTCTCCTTCGATTGTGTAAGCATATTTAGATTGTGCCCTTACTCTGTATTCAGGGATCATTTGAAGACCTTTGTTATCTTCGTCAATTCCTTGTGCGTGATCCTCTCGTCGAGAGAGAGCATCTGCTTTGCCCATTTGTGAGCCAGGTTTATTGACTAGGATGTAATTGAACCTGGATAGCCATTGTGACCATCAGGCTTGTCTTCGGTTCAAATCTTGTTTGGTCATAAAATATTTGAGGTTTGCGTGGTCTGTCCAAACCTCAAATTCATCTGCCCCCTCAAGGTAATGCCGCCATTGTTCTAAAGCCAGAATTATTGCGAGCATTTCCTTATCTGCTATGGGATAATTCCTCTGCTCGGGGGTCATAGAGGCTGAGGAAAAGATGACAGGGTGCCACCTGTCTTCTTGTTTGATCGAGAGGACTGCACCAGTTGTGAAGTCTGAAGCATCAGTTTCCAGACGGAACTCGCTATTATTGTCAGGGTAGGCAAGTATTGGTGCTGTGGTAAAGGCTTCTTTGAGCCGATCAAAGGCTCCTTGTTCCTGGGGTCCCCACTGCCAGGGTTGATCTTTCTTTGTTAGGTCATTCAAGGGGCGTGAGACTTGTGAGAAGTCTTGAATGAACCGTCTGTAGTAGTTGGCGAGTCCAAGGAAACTACGGACTCCTTTGACATTCTTCAGTGTCGGCCATTCCAAAATGGCTTCTACCTTTCCCTTTTCCATTTTAATTCCTTCGGTGTTTACTACCATTCTGAGGAATTCAACTTCTTTCTGCTTGAAAAAGCATTTCTCAGGCTTTAGGAATAAGTCGTGTTTCTTAAGCCTCTTGAGAACTTCTTGGACGATTTTATCGTGTTCAACTTCGTTGTCCGTTTTGGTGAATATCATTATGTCATCTATATAGACTATGACAACACCGTCCATATCAGCAAAGATTTCATTCATCATTTGCTGGAACGTAGCGGGTGCATTGCATTGGCCAAAGAACATTACTAAAGGTTCATAGGCTCCTGAGTGAGAGACGAATGCCGCTTTCCATTCATCTCCTTCCTTTATCCTTATATTGTTATAGCCCCATCGAAGGTCTAGTTTGGTGAAGAGCTTCGCCCCTTGGAGCTTGTCCACTAATTGACTAATGAGTGGTAAGGGGTAATTGTTTTTGACCGTCCATTCATTGAGATATCGATAATCTTGGACTAGTCGTTTCTTTCCGTCTTTCTTTGGAATGAAAAAGACGGGGCTTGTTTGTGGAGAGCGTGAGGGTCTGATATACCCTTTCTTGGTTTGTTCTTCCACGAAGGACTTTAGCTCTTCTATTTCGTCCTTACTCATGGGGAATATTTTTGCCTTTTTTGGTTGAAAGCCAGGCTTTAGCTTTATTTCGTGATCCCAGGGCTTTCTTAGAGGTAGTCATTCTGACTCCTTTTTACTGAAGACATCTAGGAAGTGATGGTATTCTTTTGGAACCATCTCTTTGAGAGTTGGCTCCTTCTTCTTGGGTACTTTGAGATTTTTAATGAACCGATGCACGGTCGAAGCGTGCTTCAGTTCTTCCTCTTCTTTCGCCAAGTTTGATCCTCGGTCCGACAACATGTAGCAGGACCTTGGACACCTTGCCATCTTTACTTCCCCTTTTGTTCAGTCTATAGTTGGGTTATGTTTTGCCAACCACGTGTACCCTAGTATCATCGGGTTTTTGCCTAAGTTGGTTACTTCTGCGATTAGGTGTTCGCGATGTCCTTGATAATCGAGGATTATTTCTGCTTGGTACATAACTGCTCCTGCAGAATTCTTTGTGCCATCTACATTGAAAACTGGAATTTCTTTTTCCATCTTCTGAAGTGGCAGTTTTACTTGTTCTGCCCATTGTTTATCTATGAAGACTCCGTTGGCGCCACTATCCAAGAGGGCTTTGCAAGCGTGTCGCTTGTTCTTGGTAGTAGGGTGTGCTATCGAGATATCCATTAAGATCTTGTATTGCATCTTGGTGTTTCGTAAGAGGATTCGTTCTGGGAAACTTTCCTCATAAATATTTTTTTCTTTTTCTTTGACCGAATTAAGCCTGCATTCCCGTGCAGCAAGCTCCATTTTTGGAGGCTCAGTCTCGGTTGTGGGTAAGTGTACTCTATAAATAGGACTGGTCAGTTCAGAGTCCAAAGACTAACATGTGGAACTATCATCGCTGAAATCCTGTCCATATTGTACATAAGGGGAAAGGAAGGAGAAACTATTTTTTGTATTTAATATGTTTTCTTTCGGCTTCCGAGGTCCCAGATCCCTCAGTTGCCGTAGCCTTTTCCCACCTTCTTCATTTCTGTATCGTGTAAGTCGAAGAAGTAGGCTTTCATCGCCTCATAGTCCATGCCTTTTATAGCCCTTTCTCCTTTGGGCTCTTCCTTCTTGTCTTCTCCTTTCTTTTCTTCTTCTTGCATGACTGTTCGAACTCGTGGAGGTCGAGAAGCTTCCATTGCTCTTTTGCGACAATTTACTTTATATCCTCCACCTAGGAATTTGCACTCTGTGCATTCCTTCTTTGGTTTTGGACAGTTTCGAGCGACATGTCCCTCTCCTGTGCAGTTGTAGCACTTGGAGTTTCTTTGTCTGAGGGCTCCTATGTCCATTGGTTGCCCTCGTCCTCCGTAAGTTCTAGCTTGTCCTTCTTGATTGGATGAATAGGTGGGCCTTGAGGTATCTTTTCCTCTCATTTTGAAAGATTCCATACTGGCCCCTTTCTTTAGAAGGATTTCGATGTACTCTTGGACACAACTTTTCCTCTGGTCATTGTAGTAGATTTGTTCCATTATCGTGGCATCTACTGCTCCTTCCAAAAGTCTGACACCATGCGGGTCGTCTTCTGCAGGGTTTCCTTTTGTGTTGTAGTAATGTCCTAACCACCTGGTTAGGAAGTCTTGTATTGCCTTATTTTTATACTGGCGACAGCGATCCAGTCTCATTCGTGCTTCGTCTATTTTGTTGACTGATTTGAAGCGTTGGTCCATCACGTCCCATAATGCTTCTAGTGAAGGCCAGATGGCATCTCCTTTGATGAACCTTGTGAGATACTGTTGAGCCCATTGTTCTGCTCCATGAGTATCCTTTTCGCCATCTTTTGGCCCTACCCTCATTAGGGTGGCCACTATTTTGTCCTTATTTGTGACAAAGGTTTCAAGATTTTCATCTATGTACAGCCTCATTCACAATTTCCAGCTATCGTACTTTATTTTGCTCCCATCGTACCTCCCTGGTTCTGGTACCGATTCCACCTTTTTTGTAACTTTTACTTCCATAGTCCTCGTCTCTTTGACTCCACTTGCTCTTTGCAGAGTTTTTAATTGCTCTTTCAGATTGTTAATCTGATCGACGAGTTCTTGGATGTGCTCTACCGTGGCCATTGGTGCAGGAGCGAGTTCTGGTGGCAATTGGGAGTTCTGGTCAGGGGATGAGGGCTGGTCGACGATGTGGTTCTCTGAGGAATCATCGGTTTCTGAGTCTACGTGGGGGCGCGGGTTCCTGTAGGGGTACCGCGACGTGTTGTGCTTCTTCTGGAACTGGGGTTACTTCTGGTTCTGGTGTAGGGGAGAGAGATGGTGTGCGTAGGTTTTGTAAAGCGAGTAGTCCTTGTCTTAGTTCTTCGAGAAGGCCTATCTCTTGCCTTTGGCAGGGTGCGGGGTCCTCGTAGAGTTGGACTGAAAGTACTTGTCTTCTGAAGCGAGCCGCTTCTTCTGGGGTGACTTGGAAATAGAGGAGTAGGTCTTTGTCGAAATCTAGATTATTTCGGATGACGTCTAGGAAGTAGGGAAGGAGGTCTTCTCGCTCAAAAAGGCTTTGTCGTGGGAGTGGATCAGGTACTCTGAAATGTGGGTTTGGTGGTTGGTAATGTAGCCAACCTTCTTGATCTTCTCTGGCGGGGAAGGGAGAATATTCAGAGTTGGTTTCTTCCTCTACTTCAGGGGTAGGAGTTCTTGGTGTTCTGAAATGATGACCTCCTTGGGCATCATAATACTCGTCATTAGGGTCAAATGCTTGTCGGTGGTATTCGTAGTTAGGACCGACTTGCATTTCCTCGGAGAGGCGAACCTTGATCTCCTTGGACTTGGCAGGATCTCTTGGGAACATTCATATAAAAAAATGAAAAGAAGTGTGGACCGTTGTCAACACCAACTTCTACTCGATCGGGACAATAGCCTCCGCGACTCGAGTCTTCGAAAGTGTAATTGTAAGTGGGCTGGTGGGCACAAGACCACTCTTACACCAGTAGACCACTGTGTACTAGTAATACTAGAAGAAATGTGCCTCACGTGGACACGAGCCTAGGCTTCTTCGAAGTAGAAATGTGCGGAGGCGGTGTTTAAACCAATTAAGAGCTCTCGAGCTCACCCCTTGACAACCGTCTTAAGGATTGGTTGACCTTCACCAGCGTATAGCCAGAGTATACGTAAAAGGTAATAGGAGCACAAGTGCGTGTGAAAGGTGAAAGGTGGTAGGTAACAAGAGATTCCCTTTGCCCCTAGGGTCCGGGGTTGTCATGAACGATGGCAAGGTAATGAGTAGTGTGAGGGAAGTAGAATGTAGTCAAGTCCTAATGTTGGCAACCTAGACCTGTTAAGGCTTCAGTCACACTACTAGACTTGCTTTAGAGATCAAGAGGAGGTTCCAGGGGAATCAACCAGGACTTGACTGAAGTCTGGTCGTTGATGACATTCGGTTTATATACTACAAAGTACTTTAGGGCAAGCGTGTGAATACTTACTAAGTAACTACGTCATTGTGGAGTGATAAGGGCCTAGACTATCGGTAATTAAGGAAACGTGTAGATAAGAGATCTAGAACGAATGTGACTAGAGTGAAAGGTATTGACCTAGACTTGGTCAGGTGACATGTCCCACGGTCACGTGATGGTGGTCATGTGACTTGATAAGATAAGATAAGATGAAATCGTAACAGTGATGGAGACAAGGACAGCTACCCAGGGCAGTTGCCTTCCTCGTGATCTGCGCTCAGTGCATAAAAAGTTCAATCTCGAACCTTCTACATGCATGTACGCTGCTTGTGCCAGATGCTGTTGTATGTATGCTCCAATCTTCAAGAAGATGGTAACCTACCCCAAGTGCTGTACCTTCACAAAGTATTGCGGCAGCAAGCTGTGTGGCCAACTTCTTGTAAAAACAAGGAAAAATGGCAATACCAGAACAGCCATCCCAATCAGGCCATTTGTTGTACAGGACTACAATGACTTCTTGGCTGGTTTATTGAGCTGTTCAGGACTAGAGGACATGATGGAACACAGGACTAGATTGAATGACAAGTATCAGTTATGGGATATAAAGGATGGAGCTGGGATCACTGAGATATTGGACCCTGACGGCAAACCATTCATGGATGGGCTCAAATGAAGCGATCTCAGGCTAGTGTGGAGCCTCTCAGTCAACTGGTTCAATCCTCAAGGGAATAGGACTGCTGGAAAAAAAAAGTCGGTCGGTTCTATCGCCATGGCCTTACTGAATCTTCCCCTGAGCCTTTGGTACAAACTAGAGAATCTTTACATGGTAGGGATCATCCCTGGCCCTTGGGAACCTTCGCTGGATGAGATAAATCACTTCCTCTGCCCCCTTGTCGACTTCTTTTTACCCACATGGCAGGATGGGATCTGGTTCATGAGGACAACCCTGCATTCGGAAGGTAGATTAGCACAATCCGTCATCACGCTAGTGGTAAACAACTTACCTGCAGCACAAAAAGTGGGGGATTTTGCAGGGCCTACTTCTGAACACCTGTGCCATCTTTGCTGGATGTGCAAATCAGACAAGGGTAACTTCACCCACAAGACCTGGAAGTGGTGCACCTATGAAGAACACCTAGAAGCTGCAAATAAATGGCAGGATGTGGAGACAAAGAAAGAACAGGACAAACTACTCAAAGAGAGCAGGGTACGATGGTCCGAGCTTCTCTGGCTTCCATACTGGGATCCTACACAATTTTTTGTCATTGATGGGATGCATAACCTCTTCCTTGGCCTTGTCCAATATCACTTTAGGGAGTTCATTGTGATCAACAAAATGGCAAACCAAGAACAACACTGGTTCTCAGCTTCTGTGCCTGCGGCCAAACCACCAGACAAGGAACTCAAGAAGGGAAGAAGACTGCTCCAGTCAGGGGCAACCATCACATCCATGAACCGACTTCGCATACCTGTTTTACAGGCCCTGGTGCAGGAATCTGGGAAATCCAGTCTCATTGCAGCTGGGAAAGCCAGAGTGATGGAGAAAGTCCTGATAAGTGCATTAATGGTGAGCATGTAGCTTGAGCGTGCAGGTGTAAGAGAACTAACCAGAATAATCATGAAGGCAAACCAACCTAAAGCACCACACCCGGATATGACTGCTATGATTGTAGATGAGCCAGTCGTGCGAACCCTGATAGGAGATGAGGCTGTGGAAGACTGCAGCAATGCGATAATCAAAATGAAAAAGAAAGGTGACTTGAACAAACCATTAACGAATGCAGAAATCCAGGAAATACAAGACCATCTGCACATGATCAGACAACCAACATGTCATCGAGGGCCTCCAACCAACCTTGGTAATCCTGAGCATGGAAAACTTAAGGCAGAACAGTGGCAGACATCAATTGAATTCGACTTACCTGTAATCTTCATGAAATTGTGGGCAAGTCAGGAGCCTTCAAGGGGAGATGCTGAAAAGGATTTACGCAGGCAAAAGTTAGCCCACAGCACGATGCTTCTTGCCATGGCTATACGATGGGGAATGTCCTACATGACCTCAGATCAGCATGTGCAGCGATACAAAGAGTACATGACAATGTACCTCGAGTTGCTCAGAGATGTGTTTCCCGAGATTGAGTGGAGATCAAACCATCACGCAGCATTGCATATAGACTATTTCCTATGCTGTTATGGCCCGATGCATGGGTGGTGGATGTTCCTGTTTGAATGCATCATAGGGCATCTGCAGAAGTCTAAAACCAACTATAAAATTGGTAAGTGGTGTACTAAGCCTGCAATGGTTTTTTTTTTTACCTTGAGAGTAGGTGAACTGGAGGAAACTATGCTAGTGATGATGTGTGTGGCCGTTTGGGTGAAGGTGATCCTCCAGCACCCCAATGCGCCCAATATTATTAAGAATGCAAACTTTATCATGACACAATGCCATGACACCTTCAATACCAAACTGCTATCTCAACTTATAGGGAATCTTGCCGAGGAACAAGAGCCTGCTATTTGATGGAAGGTGCACAGGCCTGGGAAGGGTATGGTGCTGACCTCTGACCTGTCAATGGTGTTAGCACAGGCCAATGTCGACATATGGGATAATACCATCTTCGAAATGTTCTTGCGTTTCACAAGGGCAGAGCTCCAATATGCCACTTGAGCAGTCAGCAGCAATGATTGCTATATTTG
This sequence comes from Nevesoporus exiguus, assembly GCA_038089155.1. NCBI lineage: Eukaryota > Fungi > Basidiomycota > Agaricomycetes > Boletales > Boletaceae > Nevesoporus > Nevesoporus exiguus. The sequence goes on from JBBPKI010001563.1 coordinate 9,733, forward strand.
CTGGGAAACACCTTCTGGAGAGTTGATCCCTGGAGTGATCGAGTACATCTTCTCTATGCAATCCAATGAGAACAAGCCACAATATTTTATAGCAATGCACAATAACCTACCTTGCCCAATGACTATATTGGACCCCTTTCATGCCTATCCAGACTTTGGAGCAGGACTCTGGAGGGAGACTTATGCATTGGACCTGCATGTTTTCTTGGCCACAGAAAATACTTACTGCCCTGTTATCAGTATGCCCTGGGGGGACGGCTTGCTGGCCATCAAGTCTTTGGATAAAATAATGAAGTAGCCGCATCATATATCTACACAAACTCAACATCACTTGAGTTCATGCACAGCTCAGAGACACTTACCAGAAATCAATCCAACTTGTCACATCTGCGTTATTGGCTACCTGAGCAGATAAGTAACTATGTAGGCATGCACTTGTTCACATGTGGTAGGGTACAAGTATTGTACAAGTAATGTACTGATTGGGGTAAAAGACATTGAGGGGCAAATCAAGTGGTACATCAACCACTATGCAAACAGTAGGGTAGAGCACAGAAGAAACTCAGTATGTCGAGACTACGATTCCAAGACCACCTGGATTGTGTGCCACTCCCATAAATGAGTTGCATAGAGAAGTCATCTCAGCTGCGGGAGCAAATACATGTCCAGGGACTAGCATTACAGATTTCATGCTAGGGAATACTTTCATCCAGGGGGCACAATGTTGCTGTGTGATTTGAGCCAATCAATAGGTGCATCAGAATGGCGTCACTCACCAAAATTTCTTTGTCCTCTTCCATGGCAGTATCAAAGGCAGCGGCTAATCTGAGTTGGGCAGCCCCACATGTCCGCACTTCATGCTTTGGCAGGGTTTGACTGCCCTTAGGAATAACTGATGTCGACCCTCAGTAGAAAGCTATCTTCAGCTCCTCCAAATTGAGGAGGAACTGAGTGCAATCAAGCACTTTAGAGATCTGCAAAACACAAGGTTTGAAGTTAGTGAGTGTGACTGAGAGAAGGGTTATCCATCCAGGGTTGTGGAGTTGTCTCAGAAAATGCTTCAAATAGCCAGGGGGTCCTCCAAGTATTCGTAATGAAGGAAGCTTGACAGAGTGGACTAACGATTGCTGGGTCTTCTCTGCATCACCATGTGGAGTGATGACCAAGGATTGGATACCACCATGGTGCTGGAGGAAAGGAATAAGGGCACCAACAGAACATTGCTCATTGACGTCTAGGCATCGTAGGTGGGGGAGATCCAAAGACTGCAGGAGCTTCCTCCACATGCTGGAAGACAGCCCGGTGTTGCACAGATTGAGTTCGCGCAATGGAGAGTTGTGAAGGGTTGACAAGGTAATGGTGATCATAGGTGGAGAGAATATGGTGTTGCCGTGTGATGAAAATGAAGCAAGTTGGGTCCCAACCGTTCGAATAGGGTGTGGCAACAATGCAACTACCAGTTGGGGGTCTGAACGAGCAGAGTAGGAGATGGCCTGACATCCAGATGCCTTGATGCTCGCAAGAAGAGCAGCAGTGGAGGGGATGTGGCTCAGCAATCTGCTACTGAAGAGACTTAGGTAGACCAGTGAGATGTTAGCACACTGGGGGGAATTGAAGAACAGCTGTAGAGCACGCAAGTGGTGAGCCTCCGGGTCTGTCAAGGAACAGAAGATGCTCCTTGGGCGGGTGAACTCAGCCATGCGCCTCCACACTACAAGCACCTTGCAATTTGTCTTGTTGATGCTGAGCAAGAAACCTCCCTTGGGGGCAAAGTTGAGGACAACCAGGTAACGCAGGGCAGCTATGTTCTTCAAAAGGACACAAACCCTTGTGCATGTCCAGAGATCCGCGATGCCAAGATAATCAACAATTTGATGCAATGTTTCATTTGGAAGAACCATTAAGCTGACTGAGTCCTTGTCCTGGGGAAGATGCTACATTTTCAGTCAGAACTTACATTTGGATCTAGGACTGTTTGATAGAACTCACCTTGAGTTGTGTGGTCGCAGCGCGCAATCATTTCAGAGATAGCAA
>JBBPKI010001564.1:0-11761 GCA_038089155.1 Nevesoporus exiguus
TCCTCATTGGCCTGTGCGATGTGTTCGATCTTGTCGACTAACAGACATGAGTGTTAGTCGAACACGAGCCATTATGGCGATGAACGTACTTGAGTTCGTTTCCTGTGTGTGAAGGTCTGAGCGGAGTAGCCGGATAGTCTCGTCCAGGCTCTCCCTCTGCTCATCGGCTGCGTGCTGCGATTTGACGAGTTTCTCCTGGAGTTCCTTATTGGCTTGTTCGAGGAGCTTGATCCTGTGGCCTAATGGACGCGGATATTAGTGGAGCAAGAACCATTGTGGCGATGAACGTACTTGAGCTCGTTTCTTGTGTGCGAAGGTCTGAACGTAGTAACTGGACGGTCTCGTCAAGGCTCTCTTTCTGCTCATTTGCAGCGCGTTGCGATTCGACGAGTTCCCTCCGGAGCTCCTTGTTAGCTTGCTGGAGGAACTTAATATTGTCGCCTAACGGGCATGAATGTTAATGGGGCACTAACTATTGCGGCGATGGACGTACTTGAGCTTGCTTCCTGTGCGTGAAGGTCTGAACGTAGTGACTGGATGGTCTCATTCAGGCCCTCCTTCTGTTCAGTGGCTACGCGTTGTGATTCAGCGAGTGTCCCCCGGAGCTCTTTGTTAGCTTTTTCAAGGAGTTCAATCTTGTTGTCTAACAAATACGGGCGTTAGTGGAGCATGGGCCATTGTAGCGATGAACGCACTTGAATTTGTTTCATGTGTGTGAAGGTCTGAATGTAATGAGCGGATGGTCTCGTTCAGGTTCTCCTTCTGTTCAACGGCAGCGCGCTGCGATTCGACGAGTTCTCCCTGGAGCTCCTCGTTGGCCTGTTCCAGGAGTTTGATCCTGTCGACTAACAGACACTGACGTTAGTGGATCGTGAGCCATTGCGGTGATGAACGTACTTGAACTCGTTTCCTGTGTGTGAAGGTCTGAGCGTAGTGACCGGATGATCTCATCAAGGCCCCGCTTTTGCTCGCCGGTAGCACGTCGCGATTCGGTAAGCTGAGTGAGGAGTCCCTCGTTGGCTCGTTTGAGGAGTGCGATCTCGTCATCTAGTCGACATCAATGTCAGTACAGCATGAGCTGTAGCGGCGACCAACGTACTTGAACTTGTTTCCAGTGCAAGGAGGTTGGAGCGTTGTGACCGGATAACCTTGTCCAAGCTCTCCTTTTGCTCATCTGCTGCGTGTTGTGATTCAGTAAGATCGCCGCGGAGGCCCTCGTTGGTGCGTTTGAGAAGTGCAATTTCGTTGTCTAACACACATCAGCTAAGTAAAAGCTACGGAAGCAACGGACGCACTTTCGTTTTCCTCCCGGGCATGAAGGTCAGCATAAAGCAAGCTAATATGTTCATCGAGGCGATCCTTCTCTTGATTGGCTGTGCACTGGGACACGGCAAGCTGCTCGCGAAGTTGCTGGACAGTCCTCCTGAGGCCCCATACTTGTTCGTCTGATGGACACGAAGAATGATAAATTGGGGAGGGAAACACCGGCAAAAAAGACAATGGGCCTGAATTTGTTTCCTGCGCACGAAAATCTAAACGTAGCGACCCAATGGTCCCATCTGGGTTCTCCCTTTGCTCTTTGGCGCCAGGTCGATATTGGGCGAGCTCGTTGTGCAGGTCCTCAACAGCATTTGAGGGGCTCGCGATACTGCTACCTGGTAGACGCGGATCCCAACGGAATATTGACTGGGGCGGTATTGGACATGAGGTCTCTTCCTGCGGGTGCAGAGGCCTACTGAGGTCGTCACTCCCCTGACTTACTGGCCGAGACTGCAAGGCTTGGAGACCAAGCCCTTGGACGGTTTCCGTGAGTGCTGTCATGTCCTGTATATGGGATGACAGTCATTGAGGAGAAATTCATCTGATAAATCAAAATTTCGATACCGGAGTACTCACATCGCCCAAGCATGATGAGGGAACCATATCATGGAGGTTTCGAAGGTAAATATTCGTATTTCCACAGGCGACAAGGACATGGTGCGCAGATATAGCCATAGACCGGATGCTATGAGTGTGCTCAATGGCAGACCCAATTTGCTTGTGTGTCGAAGTGTTCCAAAGCGATACCGTGGAACCAGCAGAGGCCGCGATGAATGCGTCGTTGCTTGCCAGGGCAATACACCGAACATCTTCATTACTGTGAATGGCCCACTTCGAGAGCGTTATCCCAGTAGAGCCGTCGAGACAGTGGATGTTGCCGTCGCAAGATAAGACAAAGAGTCGCTTGCTATCGTTCGCCCAGGCAAGGGAACGAGTAAACCACGAACGTACTCGAATTGGGACGTCGACGAGAAGAAGACCACTCCCATCATACACCCGAATGGAGTCACGTGCGCGCGTGGCTGTGGCGACGAAATATCCGTCGGGCGAAAATGTTACAGCGACCACTTCGCGGTTGTGTTTCCATGGGCCGAGTAGTCGCTTGCCAGTCGACCGCGACCAGACGCAGGCAGTCCATCCTTCTGATCCGGTTACGATTCTCGTCCCGTCCGATGACACGTCAACTGCATGCACCGGTTTGCTGTGTGCTTTGAATTCAGTCACCTTTACGCGGGTCTCCGCATTCCACACCTGGACCAGGCCACTTTCCGTCCCGTTTACGATCCACTTTTCATCGCGTGACACCGCGACATTGCCGAGCTTGCTCCCCGCATCCACCGGCGTCCCCACTTCCGCGCCATCTTCCACCCTCCAACATCGAATATTTTTTCCTTCGCCACTCACGATGTGCTTCGCATCCAAGAAGGCAACTGTATGGGTCTCCTCTTGAGCATCGATTACGGTTGGTTTGTCCTCCCTCGGGTAAACGACACCAGAGAGGGAGCCATTTCCGCTCGACCCTTGGGACCTCGTCAATATCGCGCTCCCACTTTTCTTGCCTCTCACCATTCGTTGCACTACCCCGAATTGGCACTTGTGTTTGCGTCAGCATCGTCCCCTCTGTTGTTCTGTCCAGTGCTCACCAGTCAACTTTACCCACTGGAGCGCGCTGGATGACATATCCGCTAGCTATTGAATGGATCTCAAGAGACGGGTGATTGGCGCTCGATCCTGCAATACCTGCGAGTACCCCGCCGTTCACGTGTCCACTTATCGAATCAATTCACACATCAGGCACCCGGGCGCTTGCCCGCAGCACTCGTGACCCAGCTGGCTCTCTCTACCATAGGTCGTGAGCTCCTCCCGCTCCTTGTTATCTGACGCCTTTCCGAATTCCTTGAGCATTGCCAGGCATGCATCACAGACTTTGCGGAGCAAAGGCTGAACTCTATAGGGCTAGAGCACACTCGTATCAGCTATAGATAGTGTTACGTCAATGTCTGCCAATGTGAATGAATCCCTCACCTCAGCCGCGACAATACGGACTGAGGGAGAAAGGGAAGAAGAACGGAAAATTTCAGTAGACGGCCTCGTATCACGTGTAGGGTCCAAATGTTGAACAACAAGAACGAGACTGGTATCGAGCTGTATGAATTTGGTGTCAAGAAGTCTAGAGCAATTTACCCTATTTCAGACGTCACCAACAAACTCAATCAGATCTGTCCTCCGCGACTCTATCTCTGTCAGCAATGACCCCCTCTCTATCTGCGACCCCTGCGGAGCCCCAACATGACCGGACCCTTTCGCACAAGATCGTCCCGAACCCATGCTCCATTCCATAGTCCCAGGCACACACTCACGTCGTCTCGCCATCCTTCCCTGTCGACCTTTATCTTGCCCGAGTGGAAGCGAGTATCCACCGCTCTAAGAGCCAATTTCGGGGACTTAATGTGCGTCGAGGTCGTTTCCGGAGCTCCCTCTCTTTTCTGAATTCGTAGGGTGGAGCGGGAGCAACGAGAATGGGCATCCGAACAATAGAGTGGTCATTCCGTGAGCAGCATAGCGAACACCCTACGCAAATTGAACGATAAGATGGGGAAAATGGAACTGGGAACGGACGTACTTTGGACCCCGCGCCTTAATCACTGCGTAAAGTACTTGCTATTGAGGTGAATTTGGTGCGTGCTGGCCCCATATATGGGCTTCCGTTCGGATGTGTTGGAAGTGGGACTTCTTTCGACGTCTGAGCCTCGGAACTTGGAGGAACGGGACAGTATCACGTAGTTATAGATCAAATTCGTCGTTTCGGTGAATGACTGTTTCCTCAACAAAAGAGGTCTATACCTGAGTCAGATGTACTGATGCTCTCAGACTCGTTTTGGCTAACACCGCACGTTCTGACCCGGAAATGTGAGCAACCGGCTACGTCTCGGATGGGTTCAAACGAGATATGTGTGGTCATAAGCATCCAAGCACTTTACTATACATGTGTTTACATCCTGAATCAACTTACATCGTCCTAATCGCTTTCCCCCACCCAAATATACTCTTGATCCGTCTCGCTGTCCCCATCATCGACCAAGCATTCGTCGCATTCTTTGTCTGTTGCTTCGTCCTCAGCCTCCTGGAGTGTCGTGGGACATGCATTTGCAAACTCCGGGGAATGACGCGTTCTACAATCCTCACTTTCGTCCCTTGTCTGAGGATCGGCATGACGGAAGCAGCTGGTTCCGTTGAGGTTATCTGGTTCTCGATTGGCTATGCGCTGGGAAGTGGCAAGCTGGTCGCGAAGTTCCCGAATAGCATTCTCGAGATTCGCTATGTGTATGTAGGTTGACGGACGTGGAGGATAGAAAGTCAGTAAGGAGAGCGCCAGTCAAGAGATGGTGGACGCACCTGAATTGGTTTCCTGTGCACGAAGGTCTGAACGTAGCGACCTGATGGTCTCATTCAGGTTCTTCCTTTGCTCTTCAGCGGCAAGCCGAGATTCTGCGAGCTTGCCACCGAGCTCTAAGACTATTGTTTCGAGGCGGGCAACATCGCTAGCTAGTGAACATGAATCCAGGTGGAGTAGGAAACGCGGAGCGCAGGACTTACTAGAGCTCCTCTGCGCACGATGGCGGTGAACAGGGTTATCCCTCACCTGATGAACTCTTTGCGACCTGGAAAGTTGGAGACCCGGCTCTTCGACGGCTTCGGTGAGTGTTGTTATGCCCTGCATATGGAACAGCGGTTCGCGGTTGAGCAAAAATTTCGTCTGACGGACGAGACTTTTGGTGTAAGGGCACCTACGTCAATCAAGTGTGACGGGGAAAGTGCATCACGGAGATTGCAGAGGGAGATTCCCCTGCCTCCACCGGTGGCAAGGACATAGCTCGCAGATATAGTCATAGACCGGATGTCATGAGTGAGTTCGATAACGGACCCGATTTGCTCGTGCGTCGTGGTGTTCCAAAGCGACACTTTGGTGCCAGCAGAAGCCGCAATGAATGTGTTATTGCTTGCTAGGGCGATGCACCGAACATCTTCATTACTGTGAATGGGCCACTTCGAGAGCGTTGTCCCGGTAGAGCCATCGAGACAGTGGATATTGCCGTCGCTGGATAAGACAAAGAATTGCTTGCTGTCATTTGACCAGGCCAGGGAATTGTTGAGCCATGTGCCCACCAGGATCGGGACATTGACGAGGAGGTGGCCATTCTGGCTATCATACAACCGAATGGATTCTTTCCTCCACGTGGCTGTGGCAATTAGACATCCGTTCGGTGAAAACTTCGCGGCAACCACCTTCCATTTGTGTTTGAAGGAGCCGACTACCTGCGTGCAGGTCGACAACGACCAGACGCAGGCGGTTTTGTCGTCCGACCCGGTCACGAATCTCTTTGCGTCCGATGATACGTCAATTGCACGTACCCATCCGTCGTGTGCTTGGAACTCGACCACCTTTTCATGGGTCTCCGCGTTCCATACCTGCACCAGACCACTTTCCGTCCCGTTCACAATCCACTTCCCATCGCGTGACACCGCGACGCATGCAAGCCAACTCTCCGCATTCATTGGGGTTCCAACTTCCGCGCCGTCTTCTACTCTCCAATGCCGCATCTTCTTGTCTTCGCCGCTCATGATGTGCTTTTCATCCAAGAATGCAACTATGTAGATCTTCCGGTGACCATTGATAACGGTTGGTTTGACTTCCCTTGAGCGAACAGTACCGGAGAAGGCACCGTTTCCACTCAACCCTTGGGGCCTCGTCAGCGTCGCACTCCACTTTGATTGTTTCTCACCATCTTCACCCGTCGCTGCCTCGCTTTCAAGGTCACTATTGCCCCCAGTCGACCCTTGTGTTCCCATCAGCACCATCCTCTCTGCTGTTTTGCCCAGCGCTCACCGGCCGAGTCTCGCCTCTGGCGTCTGCTCGAGGACATAGGCTAGGTATTAGATGGATTCAAAACAGGGCTAAGGCGGCCATTAGTCCCGGTATGCCTTCAAGCACACTACTTACACGTGTCTGCTTATTGAATCAATTCACACGCGGGGCTTCTGGACTTGCCCTGAGTCACCCAAATGTCCCCGTGACCCTAGGCTGGCCTGCTGTTGCCGCATCGTGGATCATGAATTCACATTTTGTTGTTATCCGTCGCCTCTTCAAATTCATCGGGCATCATCTTACGTGTATCTTGGGCTTTATGGAGAAGTGACTAGGTACGTCCTATGCTCGTCCACAACGCTTGTCGCTGTCGGCCATGACCCCGCCCACAATTTACCTCGGAGATGAAAGTGTACGTCGGACAACTCAGATTTACCCACATTCGAGGTGGGAAGTACCTGCCGCCGATTAATGGTCCCTCTTATCGCCCACAACCACGCTCCCTCTTGCTGGACCTTGACATAGGCGGACTCCCTGTTTGTGATTGTCCCGACATAATAACTCCATTCCATATTCCACGTGCAGACGCTCACAAAAGTGGCAGGCCAGGAGCTCGCACTCTCCTTCTAGTGCCAAAACCAACGCTCCGTCGAGGGTGAATATGCCGCCCCAACACTAACCCCGAGGATAAAGGCCTCGCCATGTTGCTGGACAGACCCACGGAAATGTCAGGGAGAGCCGCCTCCATGCGCGTCCAGTGCGTCCCATTCGTAATCCATCCCACGATGCTGCGATGTTGCAAATACCATTCCCTATACTTGATCGGTGTCATCGCCTGCTGCTGTCTTCTATTCGTCGACGCCGAATCATTTCTTCCCTGTCGCTATTCACGGTGTACCTTCAATCCTTTCCATCACCGTTGATTCACCGAGGGGATGTGACCGATACCATTAAATCTCAACCGTCGATTGCGATTGACCTTTGTGGACAATGATAGAGGAGAGACCGCTCGGACTTCACTGGCACTGTACTTACGTTTTCGTTCCCTCGCCATCTCTACTTTTCGTTACATTCCTTCGACTTATCCAAAGTCGACTGTCGGAACAGTCCGGATGATATGTGTGGCCATAGATTCCAGCATGCATCCAAGCATGACCCTACTATACACGTGTCTATTTCACGAATCAATTTACACGGTCTTGAATGTTTCCTCTTAGCAAAATGTACTCTTGACTCGTCTCGCTATCGCCATCATGAACCATAGATCCGTCACGCTTCTTGTTTGCCGTTGCCTCACGTTCAGATCCCTCTGGTGTCATTTGGCATGCATTCACGAACTCTGTGGAACGACGCGCTCTGTAATCCTCACTTTCGTCCAATACGTGAGGATCGGCATGAAGGAGGTTGTGCTGCTCCAGAGTGGCTGTGCGCTGGGATGTGGCAAGCTGATTGCGAAGTTCCCGAACGGCCTTCTCAAGATTACCTATCCGTGTGCGTATGACGAACGCAGAGAATAGAAGTTTATTGAGGGAAGTGTGAGCCAAGAAGATCACAGGCGCACCTGAATTTGTTTCCTGTGTATGAAGATCTGAACGTAGCGACCCGATGGCCTCGTCCAAGCTCTTCCTTTGTTCTTTGGCATCATGTTTGGACTCAGCAAGTTCGTTGCGAAGTTCCTGGACTATTTTTTCGAGGCGGGCGACGTTGTTACCTAGTCAACGTGAGTCCTGGTAGAATGGGAAGGTAGTGTTTGACACACTCGAAGAGGTCTTCTGCATGCGAAGGGACTGAACAAGGCTATCCGTCTCCTGGAGAGCTTGTTGAGATTCAGTAGGATGGACACGCAGCTCTCGAACTTTTTTCTCAAGTTCGACGACATCCTACACAGAAAATAGTTGATGATTCAGTGCAAATCAATCCGATGCACCAAACCTTTGATACGAGAACACTTACATTGACAAAGCAGGGCGATGGAAGCACATCACGGAGATTACGAAGGGAAATCTTTTTGTTTCCACTGGCAGCGAGGACATAATCCGCGGATACTGCAATAGACAAGATGTCATGAGTGTGCTCAATGACAGACCCAATTTGCTCGTGCGTGATAGTGTTCCAAAACGAGACTGTGCGACCAGCAGATGCCGCGATGAACGCGTCATTGTTCGCAACGGCAATGGACTGAACATCAACGTCACTATGAATGGGCCACTTCGAGAGCGTTATTCCTGTGGAGCGATCAAGATAGTGTATGTTGCCATCGCCAGATAATACAAAGAGTAGCTCGCCATCGCTGTTCCAGGCGAGGGAGTTGTTTAGCCACGAGCCCACTCGAATTGGGACGTCGACCACGAGGCGGCCACTTTGACTGTCATAGACTCGAACAGAGTCACAGGACCAAGTTGCCGTGGCAATAAAAGCTCCATCGGGTGAAAATTTGGCCGCGACCACGCACCAGTCGTGTTGCAACGGGCCCCCGAGTAGCTGCTCGCCTGTCGAGAGCGACCAGACACAGACAAGGCAGTCGTCCGATGCAGATGCGATTTTCGTCCCGTCCGGCGAGATGTCGACTGCACACAGCCGTTGAGTGTGTCCTTTAATCTCAGTCTTCTTTTCTCGGGTCCCCACATTCCATACCTGCACCTTCCCATTGCTAGTTCCACAGACAATCCACTTTCCATCTGGTGATACCGCCATGTTGCGAACAGCGGTTCCCGCATGCATTGGCATTCCTATCTCCCTCCCATCTTCTGCTCGCCAACATCGGATCTTGCTTTCGTCGCCACTGCTCATGACGTGCTTCCCGTCAGGGAGGAACGCGACTGACAGTATGCAATCTCGACCGTTAAGTACGATCAGGTTTGCTTCCTTTCTATGGACAGTACTCGAGGAGGGGCTGTTTCCACCTGAAACGGATGCGCTATCGCCCATCGATCCTTAGGTCTTCGTCAGCAATGTGATTTCCCTTGTGTTTCCTCTCACCATTTTTGCTCGCCGTTGTTGCACTCTGATGATCATTACTGGAGGGAGGTTGGTTCCCCTTCCGAGTCGACGCTTGTGTGCCCATCGGTATCATCTTTCGGACCGTCCTGGGAGGTGCTCACCATTCCTGAGCCACAAACTGAAAAACATACTTAGCTAGGTATTAGATCAATGGAAAGAAGGGTGTGGTCGTGCGCTCCTAGTATGCCCTCAAACATCCTGTTATATGGGTCTTCTCACACATCCGGAGATTGACGTTTTACCGGTGTTTCAGCTGACATTCGCTACTAATTGATACCGTAGCCTATGCCCACGCAGACAATTGCGGAGTTTCGATCGGAAGAAATGGCTCCATCCCGTATCGCTTTTGTCGAATCACTCAGAATGGTGGGAACCTAGGACCTCAAGGTGGTCACACGACGGCTGGATCGAAATTTTAGACGGCCCCATGTGCTGTATATGCTGTGTAAATACCTCAAGTTCAGCATCGCCTTTGTCACACTTAAGCTGGTCCTAAAATTTTACGCAGCCACAATGCTAGGTTCTCCCATGGACGGCACTGCATAGCACTGGACAGGGGCTAAGCCTGAATCGAAGAATCCTACATTCCAACCGTACCTATGGAACTGTACAGCATACCTCTCAACTGGGCATATCTTGCCCCTGACCTTGGCAGGAACCTACCCTCCACCCGAGCGTTTCCTCTCTTAATAACTAATCTGTCCCGGGCCAGGACCTGATGATTTCACTTTTAAACGGCACTACCCGACCTGAGAGGTCAGGGAGTATGACTGGAGAGACATGCAGAGTGGCTGCGCGAAGTTCCGAACATGTCACTAGTGCATTCTAGAGCGTTCCTAGTGAGGCTCAACCGACAGGATTGCCATGACGGTACATCTACCTCAGCGTCAATACAGGACACCAAGATGGACCAGTAAGCTGGGATCCACTCGGCAGTACTGACTGGCGATGCACCACAGATATTTTCGTCTGGTGTTCTGATCGCGCTTCGGCCGTTACGGGCATACAGCATTTCGTCCCCTCTTTCAACATACAAATTCCAGGCAAAGGTACCGAGCAATAAACTTATTTAATATGCTTGTTTATTTTCTTTTCTCAGAAATATGTACTCGGAGACATACGAGCGCGTGCAAGCTGTGATAATTTCCTCCCTTCCTAGTCCAGGAAGTGATGACCACGGGCATGAAGTCGCCAACTGTGGACAGTGCCCCTGACGGAATCCTGTTTTTCAGAGCATCTGAGTCATCGGAATAGAGTCCAGTTGAACATGATACTACTCAAAAGATCCAGAGTATGGGATAACATAAATCTCGACGAAGAGAGTTTGTTCGGACAGTGCCGCCAGCTATAGATCGACTCAAGGGAGCCCGTCACACATGATTCACATCGGTAACCGTTATTATAAGCTAGTTTTCAATTTACAGTAATCTATTAAAGAACATCGACCTGGAACACGAGTCCGTAAGGACTCCAGTCGATGGTAAGAGACAGAGATTGCTAGCTACCTGGAACACGAGTCCGTAAGGACTACAGTGTGTGAGTAAATACATGTAACGAGTAACTAGTACGAGTTGCTTACCTCCAGTCGATGGTAAGAGACTGGAGGAAAGCGGGAACGGGCAGGATCGACTAAGTAACTGTACTATCCAAATAAGGAAGGTAGCGTAGCGAACCACAGGTGAACACTACGTGTGTACCAGAATCGGGCTGTTCTCCAACATAATCAATGTCTGAGATTGTGTCACTACTTTACTATGCCGAGACGGAAATACAGAGGTTACAACTTGCAGTCAAGAATCATCGAGACCATGAAGGGATTTCTGGTGACTTGTGAGGCTAGAGTGTCCATGCAGTATGTTATCATCAAAGGTCAGGTCATCCATCAGCTACTGTATGTCGAGCGTACGAATGCACTGCATCAATTCCGTTAATGGGGTGTCCTCGGAAAGCTGAACCATGATCAAGCTGTCCGTCGCAACCCGTCTATATTGCTCACGTGCCAGCGGAGAAAGCAGTAGCGCCCCAAATGACTGCTCGAGTCGGACAACAAGACGCAGGGCGCGCGTAGCAAGGTCAAATTGAGCGACACCATGTGAAAAGTCCCGGTCGAGGAGCGGACTGATCCACGGATGAATCAGGAGCAAACCGCCCATCCCGGACAGGTCTGTGGCTGTCCTAATCTGCACGTCGCCCAGCATAGATGCTGTTGCTCGGTAGACACGAAGGTCAGATTCAGGATCTGACTCCAAGAGAGGGGCAAGGTCGGAAAGGGAAAAAACAATGCCGGAAAGCCTTAATCGACCGGCAACCAGCGACAGCGGCGGAAGATTGTAGAGTTGATTGTACAGCGCAACAGACAGGGAGAGGTCGAGCGACAACGAACGCAGTGCCGTGGCCTTGTCATCCATTACAGCTGACTCGAGTGGTGGTAGAATGTGCGGTGGTAGGATTTGATTATAAACAGTGAGATCAGCGGGGAGATAGCTGTGGTGACTACCTGAGTTGCCGGTCCAAGCGAGGAGTGTAACATCCGCTGAACGCGTCAGGATGTGCTCCAGAAGGCGACCAATGGCC
>JBBPKI010001565.1:0-11747 GCA_038089155.1 Nevesoporus exiguus
GGAACGTAGTCGGGAGTCGAGGGTCTTAGCCTTCAGGGAGCGATGAAGCTACGACCCTGGGCACAGGTCTGTGGGCAAGAGCCTAATGGGGTCCAGGTAGCCTAGGTCCTGGATTGTCGGCCCTATTTGCTGAGTCCGTCGATCATCCCTCTCTGAGCAGTGAGGATCAGGACTGCATAAAGTGAGACTCCGCGCGCACGGGCATGGATGAGCAGAGAGGCAGCGTGGGGACGGCTTCGAAGCTTGTGAAAGCTCTCGTCAGTGGTCTCAATTGCTATCCCGACCGTCACCCTTCCAGGGCTGTTTAAGAGAATAAGCTCCAAATCCCACCTGGGTGGTACATAAGTCGTAATCACCGAGTGTGATCCCACGGACAGCCGAGTAATTGTATGTACCAGGACACTTTCAGGTACCCACTAGTAAATGATTTTTTTCGTGGCCGTGCTGCCCAGATGTCGACTGCGCCGGTCCCGAAACTAGCCGGCACCGCGCCCCGCCCCCCCCGCGTCGGTAAATTCGGACGAACAACAGTATTGGCTCATCCGGATCGACGGCTTGTCTCATGCGACGGGCCGGTCCCAAGTCCAAGTTAGCATGACGCGCAGCACATGTACGACGTCGCTTCGAGTTGTGTCTGCGCACTATTAATAGGCTAGTGTTAGGTGCGCTCCACTCGGACGACTCTACCTAGGGGTATGTTTAGCCCGATGACGAGACAAGACCCGGTGCGATTTCCTCGGGTGAGGCGTCCCTCCCTCGCACGTCCGTGTTTGTCAGCGTGGGACGTCGATGCTAGCAGAGCAAAGCATCCCAAGGAGGCCATCGTTTCTCCTAGTGACGAGCGCGGAGTCCAAGGAGGCACGACAATTGGCCCTGAACGCGGTTGCGACGGAACGTGCAGAGAGAAAGGTGCTCATCGATAAGACGCCGGCCCAGAGGTCCCTTCCGGACCCTATGACGAGACACGTCAGCTTCTAGATGTAATCAATAGCTCGCGAAACAAGCGAGACCGGCGGGGCGACACGCAAGAACACCTGCACCTTTTCACCTCGAGCGACTAACACGGTCAAAGGTCGACGCACCAAAAGGTTCCAGCTCCACTAGCACGGTCGAAATACGTCCATTGCTGTCCGAAATACTGATACGCAGTTACAAGACCTCCAATACGCGTACGTTGTCTAGAATGTCACTCAGCGAAACGTGGTCCTGAAATCGTACGGTGATTGGACTGTCAGCTGCGACCCGCCTGTAGTCCATCGCACGCCGACCCGTTCTTGCAAAAGCAACCAAAAGTGCACCGAATGGCTGCCTGAGACGAACGACCAGTCGTCGTGCTCGCGTCTCTCTGTCCAGTGGTACCATCTGAACGGAAGTAGGACTCAACAGCGATTCAGGTTCAAAGAGCGATGAGGTGTCACTGCCGGTTTCCTCGTCAGAGACCACTTCCTCATCGACGTCCGGCGAGGGTGGAGGTGCACTATTGTCTTCTACGGATGCACCACTGTGTGTCTCTTCGCGTTCCAGAAGAGAGTCCAGCCAAGGGTGAACGAGATACAGAGAACCGGCCAGAGAAAGATTTTGTTTCGTCTGAATTTCTACAGTCCCGAATGCGGGACTGTCCATGAGATAAACTCGTGGTTCGCACGCCAAAAGAGTCGGGAGTTGGAAAGCGATGCACGGGAGTGTCATTCGACTCTCTGCAAACCTGGCTGTAGGAAGCTCATCAAGGCGGTCGTACAACTTCAAAGCCACATCAACGTTGAATAAAGGAGGGGATAGCCCAGTAATCATTTGCTCCATCTCAGAGTCCTGAAGGAGGGAAGGGAGGTGTGAAGTAGCCGGTCCATTGAATACGGTGATATGCGCAGGAAGGCAGCTATTGAAGCGACTAGGCTTCCCAGTCCATGCGAGGATACTAACATCTCCAGATCTGGTGAGAACATTTGCCAGGAGACGTCCTAGTGAGGCTTCCCCTTCACCATATATTGCGTGTACACCAACAGCCGAGAAAATGCCGAGTAAGGAATATGCAGCGTCTTCCACCCAAGTCGTCTCACGGGTCGAAGCTAGACGCAGCTTTTCCCGGATTTTCATTAAACCCGGGTGAAGCGACATCAATTGCTGTGCAGATACCCCAGTAGCTTTCTCCATCTCCGAGATGACCTCTGGGGACTTTTTGTGATTCGGCAGGTCGAGATCGAGATAAAGAGTCCAATTCTCTGTGTAGAACCGGACGACTTTGGAGGCGACATACTCCTGGAGTGTCCAGGCGCGAGTGTTCCAAATGCTCCTCATAAGAGCACCGAGCTGCGACGAGGAGCGAACACCGCGGAGGTAAACAATCGTCAAGGCGGAGCGCTGGTACCACTTGAACATGGCCACGAGAGCTTCTTGGAGGACGAAGTGATCTGATTTATTGATACAGCACGTATCACTCCACGCCCACTTGAATCCGCCATCCCGAACAATTTCGCAGAACGTTTGTAGTTTATCATGAGTCGGAGACTTGTCCAGGTGATACACCGCTGTTTGGAGCACCTGCTGGTAGAGGGGTTCGTCGTTTTCCCACTTGTGTGACAGCATCACGTATCGGAAGTACTGTCGTACTTCGCGCTTGATCCAGACGTAATCAATACGTCTCGTCATTGACGATACAAGCTTATTGAAGATAGGCAACGATTCAAATGCGGACGCTCGTTCGGCTCTGTCGTGGAGACGACCGGTGGTGGCGTCGATGAGTACACGTGGCGAGTGATGTATAGTCCGTTGCACAATTTTGCGGATTGTCGCTCGTGTGCTTGATGGGTCGATGTACTGGTCACAATGCTCTGTTGAATAATGTGAACACATGGCCTCCATCGCGACAACGCGGATACAACCCACTCTGAATGTTCGGATCAGGCGACTTTGCTAGCTCCAAGACCATCGATTCGAGAGCGATAACTGCACTGCCGTAATCCCCTGCCTGGTGTAAAGCTGTGTGTTTCATCTCGTGGCCCAACGGCGACAACGGGTCTAGCGTGATCACCTAATGACGGTGCGTCAACAAGAAGGACCTGCGTGGAGCGAAGTATTGTGTACCTGCTCTGCATCTTCTGCAGCCTGTTTCCAAGATCCAGTCGCTGCAAACGCCTGGCCTCGCTTGATCAGGATGACTTGCGGGGAGGGAGGCTTAAGAGACAATGCGGCTGTATAGTGGGTGATGGCTTCACCATGTTGCTGAGCGTCCACGGCTATATCTCCGAGATGTTCCAGTTTCTTGGAGGAGTTATGTCTAAAGTCTAACAAAAGATATTACTCAGACGTCATTTACCTGGGACGACCACTCACCAAGTGTCCATTGCAAATGCTCACCGTGCAGGTTCAGCTCTGCTCCTAATCTACTTGTCATTTGGTGGAAACAATCGACCGCTTCTGTTGCATGACCCGTTGTTTCAAGATGTTCGCATACGGCCCGGTAGATTGCGAGAGTGCTAGAGTAGAAGAAGATGCCCACGCTGGCAGCAGCGAGCAATGCATCTTTCCACGAGCGACCCGCTAGCGTTGCTTTGACCCACTCCCTCAAACGCGGTGTTGGGGTAGCGTGAGGTATGGAATGGTTGTCGCATCTAGTCGCAGTCGAAGCCGCGTCATCGCCGTTCTAAGGAATGGAGGTGGTCCAGAAATCTCGAGATCCCAAGGAGCTCGGTACTCACGGTGACACACGACAGGCTTTTGATGCTGATTTTCCCGTCCTCTCCACCAATCGCGAGGGACCGGTGGTCCGGCGAAAGCGCGATCGTATGTATGGCTTGAGGGTGATTGACGAGGGCGAAATGGAAATGTGTTGACGTGTCCCAAAACGTGACGGTACGCTTGGTGGCGTGCGCAATGAATTCGCCTGAATTGGCAAGGACGATGCACGAGCTGCAGCCGCCTTCGGAAACCGGCCATTTCAAGACGGTTGACCCGGTGGATGCATCGAATTTCCTGATTATGTGGCCAGATGCAACAAAGAGGTAGTTGTGGAGCCAGAGGAGACTCGCGTCGTACAGCGGGGGCACTTCTACCTTGATTTCGATAAGCAAGCGACCGTCGCTGCTGTCCCAGACACGAACAGAATCGGCGGTGGCTGTTGCGATCCGATCCCCTCGGGGAGAGTATTTCGCTGCCTGCGCTGGGCCCACGTGACGAAGTGTTTGTACATGTGTGCGAGTGGCGATGTCTAAAACGATGGCTGTGCGCTTGAACATAAAGACGAGCCGAGTCGAGTCGGGCGAGAAGTCGACCGCCTTGACGCTCAGAATATCCTCTCGGTGTGCCAGGGCCTTTTTGTATGTCGTCGAGCTCCACACGAACACCTCGCCATCGCCCGTTCCCGCAGCGATCCACTTGCTGTTCTGCGACAGAGCGAGGCAGGTGACTAGCCATGCTGCCATTGCTCCCATTTGTGTGCCGTCCTCTACCCGCCAGACACGAACCGTCTTCAGATCACCGCTTACTAGATACTTGCCATCTGCCGAGAATGCTACCGCAAACGGCCGATTGTCGACATCGATCTCGGTAGAGGAACACTCTTACCTAATCGTCAGCATGAATACAGTTGACGTCGTCATACCGTACGCACCCATCGTTGTTAGCGTTAGTGTCATTCAATACAGTCACAACCTAGCAGCGCAATTGAGGATGTCGACAGGCAAGCTGTGGTTCAGAACGTTCATACCCCGCCTCCGGATTAAGTACACACGTTCACCACCTCGTGTTTTCGGCGCTCTTTACTCTTAACAGAGTATACAGTAACTCCACCAAGGCATTTTGTCAAGGAACCATGCATAAAAGCCATCTTTTGCGACGCTGACGAGTTCCCACAAGACACGACACACTAGTCTCAGCGTTGTAGCCTTT
The DNA here is from genome assembly GCA_038089155.1 of Nevesoporus exiguus. NCBI lineage: Eukaryota > Fungi > Basidiomycota > Agaricomycetes > Boletales > Boletaceae > Nevesoporus > Nevesoporus exiguus. The sequence goes on from JBBPKI010001565.1 coordinate 4,885, forward strand.
TTCACCGTCGCACACCTCCTTCTGCGTTCCGTTTCCGGCATTGAGTCGCTCGATCCAACGCGGATCGCTTGACTATACTCTACTAGCCTGGCGCGAACCACACTCTTCCCATGATATTACCAAGTGTCCCTTTGGAAATCGTGCTCAGTTCGTCAGCCATCCAGACACTTCAAGCCACACCACCGACGCAAAAATTACTGCCAACGACGGATGTAAGTGAGGCCGCTCCGGCGTAAGGAGTCAACATCAGGTCAAGCCCAATGATGCGTGCGTGTACACATTCTGTCGAGGAACTCGATGACGCAACAACCATCCGTACAGCTGTATTAACTCAGCTTGGGTCACGGCTCGTGACCCGTCTTTGGCTGGCTTCACGTCTAGGTGCCTCACTCTCGACAGAGTGCTGATTAGCACTCATTTTTTTTACTTGTTCAATCATGTTACACCTGGATTCCAAAGATGGAAACGATGTCAATGGCTGTGAAATCCCACCTGACTGTTGATGGTTGCAGGGAATCCTATTGACTTCGCCAGCAATGGGCCTGCGCTACACCTGCAAATCCGCTGTGCTTGCTGCCTGCCATCCCTACGAAACAGAATGGTTGGCAGTGATCGCCACACGGTCTACAACCAATACAACGCGCGCGCTCATAGCCAAGATCGTGGTGTTTTACGTCCTTTTCCACCCCTCTACAACGATTTGTCCGTCGAATCCTAGACGTCCACGTCTATATAGTCTCATAGGAATGGTAAACTTTCTTTGGGATCAAATTCAATCTTCCAGGTGTTCCATTTCTACCATTCATCGACGAACCTTATTCACTACGCTGATAAGGGGTCGTTGACCTCGCGTAATGGCGTTATCGTCGGTCACTTCAGCAACTTTCACCTTGTTTCTGCATACCTCCAGCACGCGCATTCGAACAATCCGTATTCTTTTTCAGCACGGGCGGAGACGCGGCCAAAACGGAGGTGTAACAAAACAACTGGCTCGTAACAAATTTCTTGCATTTCAGCACTCGCTTTAACATCTCGATTTGCGTACAGCCTGACCACCCCGTCTGTCTCACCCACCATCGTGACTGGGCCAGGAGCGGCTTTGTCGTGACGTCGCGCTCGAGTAGTGATCACATCAAGCTCCAGAGCGAAGGCGCCAGACACTACGGATATCGAACAGGAGGGTGCCTTGCGTGATACGGGTGCCGGTGTACAGGATGCCAATGTCAATGACCAAACTGTCATGAGGAGGATCTCTTGGAGAAGGGGCGGAGAATCAGATGACGGTTCTAGAAGTGGTTTCCAGAGGGATGCGATGACGGTACGCAGTGCTGCGTGGGCGTAATGGGGTTGAGGCGGGCGACACGAAGTCCTTTTGGCTGCGCACGCGTTCGCAACTCAACCTTTCATGCCAAATTGGACTCTCAGTCGCTAAAAGTATTGCGTGACAATGCCGCTCAACGGGATGTGTACGTCCGCCGAGCCCCAAGGTAAACCCGGAACAACCAATTCTCTCCTTTGGAGGGAGAAGGGGCGACGAAGAGTAAACACAAACCCCGAACCCAAGTTGAGAACTCGGAATCGAAATAGAGCGCTGAATCGCTGGTGGCATTAAGCTTTCATCGCGGTTGCATCGGAAGGAGAAGCAGGATCGGGGGTGCCAGGTGCCTTGAGGCCGTCGATGGCACCTGATTACGGACTCACCGATGCCGCATGCGTACTGTGCATGCATTCAAGGTGCGTAACGTTGTTTTCGTGACGGAGTACTATAAATATCACGGGGCGAAGACTTGGTCTGACTGTCTGACCTCCCGTATCTGTGGCGTCCTGGCCCATATTTGGAAGGAGGACTGGGAGTGAACTATCCCTTTCTGGACTAATTTATTACGTAAAGATGTTAATCCAACCAATTAGAGCACAAGGATTGATACAAGATTTGGATAATAAAATAATAAACGTCTTGCTGGCGTGACAACCTTGAGCGGCTAACGACTTCGTATCGTTGAAACAGAGATGCCATCGCTTTTTTTTGACCATGCTGGGACCCGGACAACGCTGGAAGGTCGGCCACGCCTCCGAGTCCGCGACCAAGACCTAGCGAATTATACGAACATTGGTCCGTCGGCACGCTACGGAGTGCCTCCGAATCACCTGTTCTAAAAAGAACACATCTGAATCTTGATTCAGCCGCGGCCAGGCTGATTCTTTGCGAAAGGTCAGTGACTCGACTCATCAAGGTTGCCAGGCAGTGCGAATTACATAACACTTGCTGTAGTACGCCCTTTGGATTTCAGCGTATATAGGACCCCACAACCCTTTCAAGTTCACCGTGTCATCTTTCGCGATGTCTCGTCCCCCTTGTCGTTTCTTCAATACATCGGCTGGTTGCAACCGCGGCAACCACTGTACCTTTGCACACTCATCTCCTAAAGATTCTACTAGTACTACATCGCGTTCTCCAACCCCTGACGGTAACTCTGTCCCGCCACAGAGTGCCTCTCGTCCAAGTGGCAATGGAAACCCCCCTCCAGGTGTCTGCAGGTTCTTTTGGGAGCAAGGCAGATGCAAGAGGGAATTCAACTGTCGCTACAGACATACTCAGAAAGCGAACGGTACTACCCCTGCTCCTGCGCCTATGTCGGCTGTGGCACGATCTGCTGCCGTCTTACAACGCGTCGCTCCTTTCTTGACGGAACAAGGTCTGTCGAGAATGGGCGGCAGTGGAACGGACGGCTTCTTCTCTCAAGATCCCTCCTCTTTGTCTCCAACTGAGGCTCATAATACCTTGAAAAGGTTTCTTTTCGACAATTTTAGGTTCAAGAGTACCTTTGAAGTCTATGCTTTTTTGAAGCCGCTAAACAGCGCGACTGCCTCTAATGCGGGTTGGGTGCGTCGTGCCAGATTCGTTGTCATGACTAATGTGCTGAATCGGTTTCCAGACCCAAGAAGATGGTCAAGTAAGTTGTGAACGATGACGGTAATTAGGAGCAAATGTTGATTGCGTTTTAATGAACAGCTTCTTTTACAAACCATGGCTTCAGTACGTTATGATTCAGGCTGTTCTATAAACCTTGCCTTGATTATCCTCGTAGCAAAATGGTTTACACCGTCTGATCGACATAATCCGCTGGCCGCAAGTTTCAGCCCAAGCTGGAAATAATCGTGAAGTCTTGTCTTTTCAGCGGGGGATACTTCCTATACTACGTGTTAGTGCGCACGTTGTGCTCGAGATGATTTTGCGCTCACTCCACACAGTATTTATCATCCGACTTTGTCATCAAGAGTACGCTTATAAGCCGAGTGAAGTGAAAAGTTTTGAATGTCGTTGCATTCTTACCGCTGATTAGGGTGAAACAGTACTCTCTTTACCGAAGTACTTCAAAACATCAACGAGCTTGCCAATGCTATCGAGAGTTGTATGGCTGTCATCATGGCGAATCGATCTTTCAGAGACCCAGGGTCAGCGATGAACCACCCTCAGATTGGCGCCCAGGTGTTGGCATCTATAGCTGGTGTCTTGGATGAGTATGTTGGTCTTAACTTCACTGTTGGGTTTGTCCTCATGTTACATTCATAGGTGCCTAGTACGATTTAAGAACGCTGTGGCGATGTATCCACGCCTCGTCACCCTGGTTACGAATCTTCGCACCTGGCTCGACCAATGGACCATTGGGATTTCCTCATCTCCGCCGACATTTGATAACCCCTTCCAAAGTGTTGAAGGTCCGGTCCGCGATCTCCTTGTTAACGCCCTCAAGGAAAAGGTGAACCGTCTAGAATCAATCGTCAATCGTGAGCTTGGAAAGGAAACGCGCTCGAATTCTCGCAAGAACGCACAAGGCGGTGCAGGCAGGCAGTCGAATGAGGGTCTCGTCGCGGCGCTGCATAGTACCTACGATCCTCCAGGAGAGCTACGTTCGGATGGACCCCGACACGACAACGATTTCGTAGATATATACGATATTCGAGTCGCTCCAACTCATCAAGAGTTGATGTGCCGAGCTCAGCCGTTCCTACCGGCCAGCTTATTCGAGGCACCGCACCCCTTCACAGCAGACTCTATGGAACGCTTGCTGGACATTCAGTTTCGTCTGTTGAGGGAGGAGCTCACGTAAGCGCTGTGGCTATCATTTGCTTGAGGAATCCAACGTTTGATTGCAGTGCGCCCTTGCGGATGGCAGTGCAGTTCGTAGAAGACGATCTCAACGGTCTCGATCGGCGCAAAACCAAGCTCGGAGAGATTCTACAGAAAGGGGGAGGCAAGTACCATGGAATCGCCAGCAGCCACGAATCCCTCATGTTCAATGTCTACACCGACGTCGCCTTCACTTCGTTGGTTCCCGACCGCCGGGGAATATCGACGAGTCTAACCGTTCAGACGCCGCCAGGCAGAGCTCGCTCTGCGCTGAGCGGAGCACGTGTTGCGTTTTGGAAGGGCATGAGCGGCAAGCGGCTCGTTCAAGGCGGTCTCATCGCTCTTGTCTGGAAGAATAACACCGGCATATCCGTCCATCTCGGCACCATAGCCAGTTCGCTTACGGAGTTGACCGATCACGTGCAAGGCAACGCGAACCGCGTCAAAATGCGAGTCGTCTTTTTTGACAGTTCCATCGAATTGCGTATTCTTTCCGAGTTGAGGACTGGACGTTCTTCCTTCGATGGCGTTAAGGTGCTTGTCGAATCCCCAGTCTTGTTTGAGGCCATCCGTCCGTTCCTCGAGGCCCTCAAATTAGAGCCCGAGCTTATACCCTTCTCCCGGTACCTCGTCTTTCATCCATCCGATTACCTGAGTACCTGTACGATCGACTCCCCGAAGTATACGCGGTTACCAGACTTCAACTTCCAGTTGACATCCTTGTTTGATCGAGAAGCCGAAGTAGATGACCTGCGAATGGTTGTCTCTGACAGGGCTTCGGTCGATCGTGCCCTAGCGGAGCTCCGTCGTGCCAGTCGTCTTGACCCTAGTCAAGCAGACGCTGTCATCGCTGCACTATCAAGGGAACTCGTGTTGATTCAAGGGTGAGTCACGTGCCTCGTCTCGTTTAAAATCTGCCACTGACGTCGTGTTTAGACCACCTGGTACTGGAAAGGTGACGCTCCTTGCTTTAGAAGCCCCAATAAACTTGGTGTCCTGATGCCGCATTTGATTTCCAGAGCTACACTGGCGTCGAGCTTCTCCGAGTGCTCATCGCGAATCACATTGGCCCAATCTTGATGATCGCGTTCACCAACCACGCGCTCGATCATATGTTGTGTTCTGTCCTTGACGCTGGCATCACAACGGACATCGTTCGTTTGGGTTCTCGTACATCTGACGAACGGATCTCCCAGTACTCGATCGAGACTCGGGAGATGGCTGCTGGACAGTCCCGTCTTGACCACACATACAACTCCAAGTACCGCGAACTCAAGAATGTAGGAACGGAAATATCCAAGTTGATGGAGCGCATGAAGAAGATTGACCTCGAATCGGACTCATTGGAAATCGTCAAATACCTCGAACGATTTCATCCCGAACATCACGCTACGATGCATAACCCACCTTCATGGGTTGGGGTTGCCAAGACTCTTACTGAAGACGACTCCGAATCCGGGGAAAAGTGGCAGAAGCAAGGTCGCAAGGGCAAGGTTATCACCGAGGATACTTCCATATATGCGTTCTGGAGGAACTGCGGCGATTTGGAGTTTCTGGAGACGGTCATGAATCCAGTTGTCCCTGACATCCAACAAATTACCAACTTGATCACTGAACCTGATGAACCTGGTCCTCCTACTCATTCCAACCGCTTCGAGCTCCTGAAGGCTGAGACCACGGCGGATGCCGAGGACATAGAGGTTCTGGAAGAAGACGAGCTGGACGAGTCGGATGAAGAAAGTTTCGAGATGCTTCCCGAGAAAATATGGATGAAAGCCGATTTTTCCCACACGCCGGCCGCGAGTGGTGATCCGGAGGCAGAGAAAGGGAAAGCGCCCGCGTCGTTGCCTGAACCTTCTACGTCGTCCGCACCTGTCACGGAGGCGGTAGCTCCTTACCCTTCCTATGTGAACGACGCACTTGGTTTTTTTGCGGCCCTCGGCGAAGATGATGTCCCAACAGTACCCATTGGTCATCGAACAGTGGAAGCGCTTCTGGATGAGGGTGAGACTTGGAACATGAGTCAACACGAACGGCAGACGCTTCACGGATTCTGGATTGGAGAGGCGCGCTTGCAGCTGCAATTAGATCAACAAGACGAGTTCGATCGACTCAGAAAGAAACACGCCGAGACGGTTCGGGAATATGACGAAATCAAGGAAGAGGTGGGTGACGCGATACTCTAAGGGACTGATCATCTGAATGTATGCTCGCATAGGTTCGACGTGATTTACTAAAGAACGTCAAGATCATCGGATGTACTACGACAGGTACTCGAACTTTGTCGATATACCAGCTCGGCATCTAACGTTGTCCTGTAGGCGCGGCCAAACTCGGGACGCTTCTCAAAGTGCGTCATCGTGCGAATTATCTCGTCTATGGGTACTGACGTTTGCCCTAGTCACTATCTCCCAAGGTACTGATGGTCGAGGAGGCAGGGCAGGTACTGGAGGCCCACGTGCTGGGGAGCCTTGTGCCATCGGTAGAGCATCTCATTCTCATTGGGGATCCTCTCCAACTGCGTCCGACGCTAAACAACTTTGGTGTGTTGCGTGGTGGCGTGCATATATGTCAGTTGACTTTTTTCTTTCTTCTAGCACTATCGATGGGTCATCCGCGTGGGAGCAAGCTCTATCGGTTCGACATGTCGCTCATGGAGCGCCTGTCGACCTCTGGTCTACCAATGGCCCGGATTGACGTTCAACGCCGCATGCGTCCGGTCATATCGAGC
>JBBPKI010001566.1:0-11743 GCA_038089155.1 Nevesoporus exiguus
AACCAAACCGTGAGTCTATTCCTCAATTGAATCGCATCCAAATCTGACTTGTCCCTACATGGCAGCACCATTGGAACTCATCGAGCCACACATTCGACGCCTCTGGAAGGCGCGCCTGAGTGACCACCAAATCGTGGCTGAGTTGAGGAAGCACATCGACACAAATCAGTATGGTATTGGGTATATCAAGTATTTCCATAGCAGTATCCAAAGCTAACACTTGTATTGGATAGGCTAACAAAGTTCATAGCACTATGCAAGCGCCTTGGCCTCTTGCGCACTCGTCAACAGGCGCACACCCCAGAGAGCATCCGTGAGGCTATGGTTGAACTACGACAAATATACCCCCATGCAGGTACCCGTGAAATGATCGGCCTCATTTTTTTCGAACATGATATGTCTGTCTCCCGGTAAGCATGGTTATTTCCCAGCCCAAGAACATTGAACGCCATGTACAAATTGTTAGGAGTACTATGTGAGATTACTTCGCCATGCATGAGCCTCATTTGGTGAGGCAGCGCAAGGCTAGGCGCCTCCAACGTTGCCGCTTCTGGGCTGCGGGTGTAAATGATATCTGGGCTGTGGACCAGCATGACAAGTGAATCCGTTTCGGCCTTGGACTCCACACAGGAATAGAACCGTTCTCTGGTCGCATTCTGTGGATGAAGGTTTGGCACACTAACCATAATCCACAGCTAATTCTCTCTTATTTCCTTGAGACGGCTATGAAATTCGAATGTGAGTCAAGTCACTTATGTGTGTTTCCATAAGTACATAGTTGCGCTAATAGCTTCTAACCATAGTTATACCTATGGTGACTCAAAGCGATCCTGGAACAGAAAATTTTGGGATTGCGAATGCTCAAACGATGTTGCGACAGATGCACGATCCTTCGCTGAGGGGGTTCGTGCAGCACCACTGGATGCGCACAAAGAAGAATATCATGCCAGAGATTGCGTGGTCCCAACTCCGACGGCGATTCACACCTGGGTTCGAGAGCTTGCTTGATGAAGGTCTGGATGAAGGCTGGTATGACCCCAACAACACTTTGCAAGCGTAAGTACCATCAGTGGCTTTTCATGTAATGTTGAGTGACCCATTCCTCTGACAGCATGGTGTTTCAATGGCTCTTTATCCCCTGGCTCCAAAAGGAGCTAGATCATTACTCTGATCGTGTCAATAACAGTCGCAAACGCCGAGACCGCAACAAGGTATGTGATTGACCTCTTGGTAGATTGTGCTGACTAATGCTTGTAGGTTCTACCCCATGGAATTCCTGAGCTCATCCACACATGTGCTGAGGACTATGGAGCGCTGGATTTTAAGGTGCATCACTCCCGTTAATGAGGATCAAGTGTCCTAATATGTATTTGGTTCAGGTCATGGTTACTTCGGACGCCATCGAGAATGTCCAACAGCTCTACATCAAATCCGATCACCCTGTCTTTGACCTTGTCCCACAGACGCTTAACATGTTCATTGAAGAATGTTACATCCAACTTGGCTCCCCACTCGTCCAGCGCAAAACTGTCTGGTCAATATACCTCAACCTCCTTCACCTTATACGACAGCGCCAAGATGTTGTCCCCATAATTGAGGGAGTTGCTGCTAACGCTGAATGTGAGGACGACTTACCACTGATTGATGGACTTCAAGACCTCATTGAGAACGAGCACTACATGGGCGGGCTTGGAAATGGTATTGGCATGCATGAGTCTGTATTCATATATCAGCTAGGATGATCAGGCTTGACCTCTACTTTAGAGGAGCAGCATATTCGTGCCCTACAGGACCTAGAACATGACGAGGGAGATGATGGTGACGAGGACAATGATGTCGACACTCTTGGCCCATGCTTGTGGATTGATCGTTTTTCTGACGCAGGCTCAGCTGATGAAGAAGCCGACGTTGATCTAAACCTTTGAATCCTTTTTGACTACTATGTAATTAGATCTTACACAGCATGTGCTGAGAGTTCACAAGTATGCGACGACTAGCAACATGTATTTGGCCAGCAACAGTCTCACCCCAGGGCCTTGGGGCACAATGAACATGCGGCAGTTACACTGGACTAAAGTAATTTCTTGTACTAGTTTCTTGTATCTCGACTTTGACAGCTCTATGTAATTTGGCTAGCAACCATCGAGCGAGAGAAAAAGTTCGTGGGCATGCGACGAATAGCAAAGAAGAAAGTCGCACGTCAAAAGAAGAAAAGCTCGAAGGTGGTCGAGGTCCGCCTTCGGACAATTTCTATTTACACTTGACTCCGGGCCGAGATCAAATTTTTTGAGAGCATGATGCTCCGGCTTTCCATACTCTCCAGTCCTGCACGGTGAACGAAACGAGAGGTTTTCCGATCAGGTAACAAAGGGCCAAACACAGCATCACTCGGTTCGCTATCTATCCCAGTAGCCTGATACAGACATTGGAAAATGGCCCTCCCATCCTGATACCCAGTAAAAACATTGCAACGTCTTCGTTTGCTATCACGCATAGTCTACAAAGGACTGCAACTTTTTGGCAATTCTGGGCGGAAACTTGAACGCAACAAGCTTCTCTCCAAACGTCCGCGAGATATCAGCAATGCTCGACTTGAGTGCTGGGTGCAAGGAACAACGGCATCAGGCATGTAGGGCGACGAACATCAAGCAGAACATACCATCGGCGACAACACCAATCGTTTCCGTCGCTTTTGCCACCTCCACCCGTGTGCGCTCCTTCTCTCTAAGAACCTTGAAGTCACCTTGGTTGATTTCGTCTGGGGTAGGGGGTACGTAAAGCTTGGTCACCTCCGCATGATATTCTTCCAGGGCGGTCAGGAATAACAAAAAGGCTTCCAGGATGCGCGGAATATCCCGTTGGACCACACCATAACGGTCCTCGGCGAGCGAAGCGCAGACTAGACCAGAAAGCACTAAGGTCGATCAGAATAAGCGATGTGATCACACGCTGGTACTTTTGAAACTCACCTTCAACGATGAGTGCATCGAGATCTCGGTTCGGAAGACACTTTTCAGCCACTTTGTTGATGCGATCCCTGCTCCACCATACATCCCATTGTGCAACCACTTCCTGACACCACGGCGGCGAATTCTTGATGACCAGATTCCGACACCAGGCTTTTGCATGCGAGATACATACACCAATGAAACCCGGTTTTGGGGTTGCAGTAGTTGCCGTCGTCGTCGGTGCAGCTGCAGTAGCAACGGGCAGTGAGGATGTTGAGCGAAAGAGTTCAGGAATTGGTGCTTCCACAACTCGCGTGCCCACCTCGGACGCAACTGCGTCGGCGGCCTTGGAAAGGTCTGAATCAGACGCAAACGTGTCTAACACCTTTGAAATCGGAGATTGCTGTGGTGCTTTATAGATCGCCTTGCGTAGGAGAGGCGTCGAAGGTGGCTGTACTGTCTTCGGAGCGACGGCGGGGGTAGGGACGGCGGCAGGCGCAGGTGCACCTCTACGGAGGAACATCTGATAGTCGTTGCCTAAACGCAAGAGTGATTCGCGCGCCAATGTACTCCAGAGAGTCGGACTGAATTTTTGATCAGAAAATAACGCTGTTCGACGGGAAGCGCTAGCAGGACGATTATCCAAGGCCACGTCACGCAACTCGGCATAAGCAAAGTGGAGGTACAGTGGGTTGCTTGACGTGATGCCTGAGACAAGCGTTACGTTGGGATCTGCGGTGTTGGAGGCAACTTTGACGGGCTAACGCAGCTTTCAATGCATGAAAGAATGTGCTAAAGGGTAGCGTACCTGGGGGATATATGCATCAAACAAGGATTCTGCGAACTCCCAGTTGGCAAGCGTAGACAATCCGAGAGTGAGCGCCTGCAGCTCGAGGGACAAGTGTCGTAGCGGCAAGGTCAGCGTCCAGGGGCCCCTAACGAAGTGACCGACAAACGGCCTGAGAAGGGACCGCACGAGAGGTACCCTCAGCAGCAAGGGCAAGAAGGCCAATCGCGTTAGCCCGAAGGCAATGTTATAGAGTGTAAATGAAGCAAACGTGAAGAATGTGCTGGTGAGCAGGAGCATAGTAAGCTTTCTCGGTAAAAAGGGCTAAGTGTTTCATGTCATGAAGTGTGGTGATCAAATAGTTCGACCGAAAGACCTACTGCAGCTAAAGACGGTAGCGCTTTCGCCCAGCGGAAGACGAGGCGCTCGAGCATTATGTTCCGAAGCGTAAAACTGATCGACAACCAGATTTGTGCCAATACGAGGAAGATGAGTCTGCCATTAAGATAATATGGATGTTTCCTGTGGAAACAGATTATGACGATGTTTGAGCGTCCCAGGGTATCGCACACCTCGACTTTATGAATATGTTCAGGCGCGTGTCTTCGCTTTTGGACCATGTACGCATAAATTCGAGCGATAAGAGTAGGAGAGAGGACGTGACGTAAATTGCGATCCATCGACGCGTCGTTGGCTTCGCGAGCGCGGCTGCCATCGTTTTCGACGGAGAAGAGGTAGGTTCAGGCACGGCTAAACATGGATGTTAGAAGACGCAATCAACCTTGTCGACGGCCTACGCACGCGACAAAAACACTTTCCGTACCACTATGATGGGTAGCACTCCGAGAAGCCACGTCAGAGTCGCATTGGCCCATGTGCTGGGTCGAAACAGTCGTAAAAGAAAACTTGCATCATCTCCACCAGCTAGAAATACGGTGGAGGCAAGGGAAAAGGCAGCAGAGTAGGCGAATACGTTGTAGAGCAGTCGATGGCTTAGTACAGACCTTGCCAAAGGCTCGAACGTTTGTGTTGCTGGAGGTACATTGGTCGATGGACGCGGCGCGAACGTAGTGCATGAAGCTGTCCTGGTCGGCCCATTCGCGCTGGTGGACATGACACGACGAGATACGCTTGCCTTGCAAATTCAAAGGACCACAACGCTTGACTCGGGAAATGCCGACATTGTGCCACAGCCAGGCCAAGTCCGTCTTCCAGCTTGCAGTGAAAGCAACTCGGACAGCTTTCATACACCCTTGCGAGCAATGGTTCCTCCACGAATATGTCGGCACTACAAAGGGATGTCTCATAGCCTGATGGCGAATATGTCAATTTCTAGAGTCGATCTCGGTTGGAGTGGTCTGCTCGATGTGAACATCAAGCCGTCCAGTGGTTGGCTATCTTAATGTTGCTACTAAATCGCACTGAAATTTGGACAGCAGGGTACTTGGACAAGTGGAACGTGCTAGAGACCCAGCATAGTGGAATTATTCTCTTTATTCCGAGGGATCAATCCTGTCTGCCTTCGCAAGCAAAAGGACGGCAATTAACGTATGGGACAGTATTCGATTTTCTACTCCGGTGCATTTCTCCAACTGATCTTCCGGACTTGGATCGGCTTGTGGCAGGCCTATAATCCATCTTCTCACGTCGCTGGAATGAGGTCCCCTGGTGATTTGCGATATAAAACAGTGTCGAAGAGTGCATGCGCTAGTGAGCCAATCGACTTATCACCACACGATTAACACGGCTCTCTGATAATGCACGTGCTATTCGGGCGTAAAAAAAATTGAAATACACTGAACCTACTCTAAGAGTTTGTCACAACCGAGCGCAGGGCCGACGTAAACATTATCCTTGTGAGTTGCGTGCAATTAGATGAACGGAATAGCACCAAGGCTAGGCGGAGCTGTCGTTGATCCATCCATACTATTCGTTTCTGAGATGGGTTTGGGGGATATCATTGCTGGTCATTAGGGTACTCGTTTGTATGACACGCTGTCAGAAACAAACATTCGCCGTAATAGAATATAGGCGCGAGAAAGGCCCGGGAGCGCAACGGCTGTCAAGAGAGACACTATGTACAGGTAAGCTTGAGTGGGTGAATATGAAGAGTATTTAACTCACCTCAGTCGTCGTGCGGTGCAACAGACTGAGGTGTCTGGGTACGGAGTGTAGATCTTATATACAATACAGTATGTGTTGAAGCTAAAGGAGTAAAACATAAGGTTGCGAGACATGGCGGTTAGCGAACACAGGAATAGAGGAATGGTATATTACGCGCGAGGTACATACTGTGTACTCGAGAAATGGAGAGTGTTTACACGCTGGTCGTGGCATATGCGCGTCGCTTGCGCACCGGTGACTAGTCGGGCCGGACGAGATCGGGGTGGTGGCGCGCTTGCTAGTAATTCCAACACGACGTACCTGAACTTGCGGCGCAAGTGCCACCACTGACGGTAGTCAACCGGAGCTCATACGAGTTCATGACGCTCCACAATTGTAGAGCGTCGTCTTTATATATTTTGACCCACTCTCGACCGTCTGTTCCTCCGTGCTCCATCGATCGTTCGCTCACGCCATTGAGATCTAGGTAAGCACACATCTACTGTTCTTCGATGCTGCTGTAATGGAGTTGACTTGGATCTAGGTACACGATTAGTGATTTATTTGTGCAATCAGTCGGAGATTTTTTGTGTCTCGTCTACATCGCAGAGTTCACTCCAAGGTGGATTCCTGGAACAGTCTGGAAATTCTCAGGTTTTGATGACTGGATATAGGGAGCCCCATACCAGGCAGGGAGACCAATCCCGTGTATCATTGCTCGCAACCATGGAGCCAGACGCTGCGCCTCACGGAGACTCTAGCGACCGCCTGTACACCCCTTGTCTTAAAATCACCTCCAAATTCAAGGCAGAGGAGCTCGTCGCAACATGCGATGACTGCTGTGGTCGGTTCTTCGCTAGATGTTGTTTTCACATGAAAATTCTCTGTTCCCATGGCCACGTCGTATACACAGACGGTGCATGCTCAAACAATGGGAAGGCTGGTGCTGTGGCGGGTATTGGAATTGCCTTTGGGACGTGCCGTGGCGACCCCGACGACGACGGTACTTGCCAGTTTTCCATCCCGGTGGACGATAGTCTCGACCCTGGAGGGAAGAGGTCGAGCCAGCGCGCCGAGCTCCTCGCCGCACTGGAAGGTTTGAAGAGGGTCTGTAACCACAACGAAGAGGACATGGCTGGCTACTCCGCCACACGCAAACGACACGAAGAAGCTTACAGGGTCATCATCGCCACGGACTCCGAATACGTCGTCAAAGGAATGACGCAGTGGCTACCCAAGTGGAAGGTCAGCACTTGCAATACTTATCATACCGTGATCACCTCGACGGATCTACGCCGTCGTCTTTTTCTATGCAGAGAAATGGTCTGAGGAAGGCGAATGGCCAACGACCCTCGAATATCGATCTGTTCTGCAGTTTGGATGCAGAAGTTGTGGGCCGCGAGCGCAGGCATGACTGCAAGGTCATGTTTTGGCACGTCCGCAGAGAATTCAACACCATTGCGGACAAGTTGGCGAAGCGCGGTGCGGGGATTGCTGCTGCTGATATGAACACGCGACTTTTGGAAGTGATCAGTGCAACAGAGGTGTGGTCACTGTAATATGGCTTGGTTCTGTTTCTGCCGGTGATTCTCTAAAGGTCCGAAATATATATCGAAACGGTTAGGCCAACCAAGGTGCGGGTATTCGTTGCATACCAGAGTTGCCTTGCTGATTAGTGCTTTCACAGGTTTTGGTTGAAGTTCCGCTTCAGCAACGTCGTTTCGTGGTCTGCAAGTCTTGAATGCCTTGTTGAATGGCGCTGTTAATTTGTTGGTTGTCGTCAAGCGTTTCTCCAGGCCAGTTCTTGCCAGTGGATGTATCATTGAATTTTCGTCTAATCCTTTGCGTATATACTGGAGAGTAGATCCATGCCACGGCTCGACCATAGTGCGTAGAAATTATTCCACTACAACCATTTATGCAGCCCGTTTGTGTCATTCCGTGCGCCGTTACGACTCAACACATTGGTAAGCAGTACACTATACAAGCGCCGTGGTCCAACGAGCGACAAATCGTAGTAATCTATCTGTGCTGTTCAAAGCTTATCGTGGTGCGACCATGGCCTTGGCCGGCAAACATAACACAGCAAGTGTGCATACAAAGAGTCCACTGCCAGCCAGGTACAATACCGAGTTAGACCCGTTCGTGCTGTTGAACACCTGCCCGGCCACCAGTGGAGCACAAATTCCGAACAAGCTACCAAAAAAAGCGGCCAAACCGGTTACGGTTCCCCGCACTGCAGAAGGGAATGCCTCGGGCGTCCATCCAAAGACCTGCGAATGACATCATTTTTCGGCAACATAAGGAGGAAATGAAGTATAAAAGAGCCCTCACTACTGCGTTGAAAAGGCATTGGCAAAAGTACATCAACGTGTTGAGGCCAACGTGACTTGCTTCCGTATTCACAATACTAAAAAGAAAAAGAGAGATGCTCGCCAACAGAGACGAGAAAACGAGCATCCATTTTCGCCCGACCAGAGGAGCGCGGACCATCATGGTAGATATAGCGATGGCGATAAATCCGGGGGGGTATATAATCAAGTAATCGATGAATGTTTGGTGAAGGCTGACGTGGATCGCAATGTTCTTCCGTTGCAAAATTGCAGGTAAAAAGGAGAAGGCGATGGTAAATCCTGTGATTCCACTGTGGAAGAAAAAAGTAACGAGCGATAAGTAACTCACCCCAGTAATCAAACATCCAAATAATCCAGACAAGGACCGTCACCCGTAGCATTCTCCAGCTCCCAAACAATAGCTTTAGTCAGGATACCTCGCTGACAAATCGCTGGGAAAGGCCGACTTCTTCTTCAGCTGGGGTCTCTTTGCATCGCTCGTACAGTGATTCCATAGTAAGATCACAGGAGCGCTTATTGAAGGCAGCGATCTTGTGGACAACCTCAACTGCACCCTTGTCATTCCCTTTTGACAGAAGGAATTTGGGAGATTCATAAAAGGGAAAGATGAAGGAGCGAATGATAAACACGCCGAGCGTAATCGAACCTATCGTGAAAAATAAGTATCGCCATCCCATATTGACGTCCCTCGAACAGCAAGGTGCAACACCTCCAGTTAGGTTACAGGACACCAAGTTTGTCGAGCAAGAGTGAGCTGGTATGAGCCCAAAAGCGATAAGGGTGCAAACCACGAACCCGAGCGGCTGGAAGATCGAGAGTGCTGCGAGGAGATAAAACCGATTCTGATCAAATATCAGTTACCGTTTAGTG
The DNA here is from genome assembly GCA_038089155.1 of Nevesoporus exiguus. NCBI lineage: Eukaryota > Fungi > Basidiomycota > Agaricomycetes > Boletales > Boletaceae > Nevesoporus > Nevesoporus exiguus. The sequence continues at coordinate 9,063 of JBBPKI010001566.1, forward strand.
CTATTGCAGCAACGTGCAATACCTCGGGAATATACTCAGCAGTGACTTGAGCATAAAGGGAAATGAGCGGGGTGGATAGTGTGAAAAGTGGTAAGAGTGCTCACTTGTTGCGTCAATGGGAATGTTGCCACCAATTCCAACCCCAGTGAATGCTACGAGCACCAGCAGACCAAAGTATGAGGACTGAGCACCAATGCATATCCCAAACGCGCCGGCGATGAGAGAGGTACCAAGGAACGCTACCCGGCGGCCTAGTTTGAACCCGTCCACATGATCAGAGCATCACACAATGTTTTAGGTTGATGACGAACCTATAATATCAACTAATACGCCCCACATGAACCCTCCAACGGACAGGCCAGTCAGGAAGGCAGCTGTAATGGTCCCAAATTCTTTGTCAGAGAATCCGAATTCACGCTGTACGATTTGCCACGAAAGCGCGAACGCCTGCGCCCATGCAATATCCAAGAAAAATCCGGTACCACAGATCGCCCAGATCAACCTGGTATTGAAGGGTAAAATCGATTCCAACGAGGTTAAGGCGATAATTGTACATGCCATTGGTAGCGGCCTATGCCATGTTGATGTAACTCGTGGTCGATGATTAACGATTTGCTGATTGGTTGTGACGGTATTGGCTTGGCAGTGATGGGCAGAATCGCTGCCGTTTTCAGATCAACCGTTTCCAAGGTCATCAAGGATATTGACCTGAGGAACAGATTAAGAATGTCCGCTTCGTGAATAGATGGGGAACCCGCTCATAATATAAAGGTTCGTCGCCGGATTATTCCGCTTGGGCGGTGGATTGGCCACTAAACCGGCTTAATGATTACTTCCATGTCTGTGATTGCGGTGCGAAACCTTGACGATAGAATTTGCGAAGCGTCTTGCAGTGAACTTCTTGAAACTTGTTTTGATATACACTTAGGACCGTCGATATGAAAAATGTTCAGCATTTCGTATGAAAACACTTACTCATTCATGAGACAAAAGAGTAAAACACACTTTAACGGATTAATTGGCAGCTAATAGTTAACATGAGTACCAAAGGTGAGTCTGGAATCTGCCGGAGTGACAAATGTCTGGCTATAAGGATAAAACTCTGCACTTGAGCGTCCCAGGCTGCCATCTCTAAGCCGTACCGAGTCATTTTCCTGGACTTGGTATGCGAGACACTATTTGCAGCTCACACATGTTCACGGAAATCTGTGTCCACAGCCGTAATACCGGTCTAGTTCACCTACCTTCATATCAACTGTCATAGGGGTTCTGAATTTGAACTGCATCTGTGGCGCACCCTGCGATGTCACGAGGCAACAACTTGAATGTTCATTGATATCAGTAGTGAGGCCTTGAGGGCTGACACAGTCAACCATAGAGTTTGCGCTGGCGGTTTCGTTCGGGTTTATGCAACAAATTCAAATTTGGTGTTTCAAAAGCTTCCTTCCGGGGAATAGTAAAGGAGAATACTCGGGAAGGAAAGGCCGTGATTGTAAAAGGGACGTCGATCTGTAACACGAGTCTGTAAGGACTATAGTACATGAGTAAGTGACTATTGTGTAGTGTACAGTGGATGCTTACCTCCAGTCGACGTTGTACGAGACTGGAGAAAGCGTGACAGGCGGACGCGTGAGTCAATGGACGCTGTCGTCCAAATATGGTAACCTAATGTAGGTACGAAAGAATACTAAGTATGTACTAGGAAACGGGATGATCTCCAACAGTGATATCTGTGATGTTCGATCAAGTTGGTAAAAAAGGTGGGTGGGAGGACGTATGATCCCTGTCACGTACGAAAATAATTCCTCACCGAAGTAGCCATTGTGGGGCAGTCTGGAGGGTTTATATCCGTAGAACGTCCGCTCGCCTGACTGGAGATGTATTCTGGTCGCTGATTGGACGTTCATCGCAACCACATGCTGTCGTGCCAGTGGGTTCATCCGAACTGACTTTCCGTTTTATGATAATGCAAACATGCGGGAATGCAGTGCCAACACTACTGTAATTGTTCGGACTCGAGATTTTCCCACAAACCCTTGCCTTCTTGACCGCAAAGCGGCCTGAGAGTCAGCCATCAACTTGCTTAAATTAGTGCACGTCTACGAGCAATTTTCTCTCCAGTCGATGGCATCACTCCATCACTGACCATGTCAGTTCACCGCACGGAATCATGACGCTTGCTGATCCAAATAGTGTCACTCCGTAGTCAGTTGCAGTCCGCCGAGACATGATGACGTTCATAAAGTATTCATGATGTGAAACGTTGATGTCCAAGACTAAATTTCCGGAGAGTGAAACAGTACAAATCGCTGCTCAGGAATGCAAAACTGAACGGGGGATTCTCGAACTTGTACCCGAACCACGAAGAGATATCTGGGCGCGGCAGGTTTACGCGCATCATTCCTTACCTAAGATCCATCTCACGCAAAATCCATGGCCATTCTTCCTAGCGCTTCCCAGACGCCTTCAGTGGTGCCTTCGCTCACCACTGGGTCCCTAATCGTGATTAGTGCAACCCCCTCTTTGGACATCGCTTGCGCTGGCGAATCGCCACGGTTACCTTGAGTAGATGCGACGGTGCTTGTGGAAGGCGCCCTGGAACGTGATGCAAGGAGGTTGCAAAGCGCCGACGGAAGAGTATGAAGATTGCCCATCAGGGAATTCCCCGCGTGGATCTTTGG
>JBBPKI010001567.1:0-11735 GCA_038089155.1 Nevesoporus exiguus
GGAATCGTCATAGGGAATGGAAAATTAAAGGGGGTGGGAGTGAAATGTCCAAAGTGCACCGGATTAGTAGAAAGCGGAACTGGGGCATTATGTATGGTAGAAGGAATGGATGGCTATGAATACAAGCGTGAAAAAGTTAGAATTGGTGGTGTACCACCTGGATCCATGTCCAGCTGAGTCGTCCAAGCGTCCAGCTTGCTTTCCTGCATATCCAGCTCTATCTCCAGTCTATCCAGCTTCATGTCTGGTGGCTCCGGTGCAATGTCTACTGTTCCCGGGTCAATACTGCGTACCTCTGGCCTGATTTCCCGTGCTCCTGGCTCAATTCCACCTACTTCCGGGCCAATTACCTGGCTTTCTGGACCGCTTCCATGGTTTCCGTCTTCCAGGATGTTGGTTGCAATGGCTAGCAAGTCTTCCCAGGGGTCCAGCATACTTCCCGCTGCATCTGGTATATCCCTGAGCTCTTCCGGGGTGATGGCTAGTGCATCCGGCTTGATGTCTGGTGTGTTCCCATCGACTTTCCAGACCTCCGGCTTGATATTGGTGGATTCTGAATCCAAGGCCTCTATATCATCGTCCCACCACTCCAGATCTGCTCCAACCAGCTCTAGGGAGTCTTCCAATGCGACCGGGTCAATTGCCAGTATGGCCGGCTTGATGTCCAAGACTTCCCGGATCGTTTCAGGTGTGCCCTGCGCAGTGTCCAGTGGCGATCGGCTCAGTACAACTGGTGGCATATCCGGTGCTGTGCGCAGTGCATGTGGAGGTGAGGCAGGGTCGAAGGTAGGGGCCTGCTGGATCGAGGACCTGGTATCAGATGAGAGGAGGCAGGCAACCTCCGGAGTGGGGGAGGCGGATGTCCGGACGATCAGTAAGAGGTTTTGGACCAGGCTTGTGGTGTATGGCGTTGGGTATGGGGGTGGAATAGCTGGTAGGACAGCCGGGACCGGGGTTGAACGATGTGGCATCAGGTATGGAGGGCAAATAGCCGGTGATGCGTTTTGGACTGGGCTTGCAGTATGCGGCATCGGATTAAGAGGTGGAGCAGCTGCTTTGGATGTGACCTGGGAGAGGAGGAATGTGGCGGTGTCCATGACATACTCCATCGGATAAGGCTCATCGGGGTAGATCTCTGGATGGACTATCTCAAGCCGGTGGTTAAGGCACATCGCTAGGTCAGATGGGAAACCTGTGAAGAAAAACTCATCCCGTTCGCATTCACCAAGCTTGCCAGCGCTAAGGAGAGGGGTGGAGATCTTGAAGAAACTCCGGTGATACTGGCCAAGGTCATCTAGGGTGTGCATGGCCTTGTTTCGGAACTGCTGGACAAGGGCAATTAGATCTTTCCGGGCGTATACAGGCTCACATCCTGGGTATAGTTCTTTCACCGCTTTGACAAACCGGGACCAGCTAGGCGTCGGGTTGGATACTTCTTCCATCATCTCCCATAGCTCTGCTTCTTCAAAAACCGCATACCGGATCGCCAGCCGGATAGTATCTTGATCATTGAAGCCAGCCTGGCTTGCTAATTCCTCAACATCCTCCAGGAACCGGCGAAGTTGGCGTGGCGTGCCATCAAATCTAGGTGTGTCAGGGGTGTCCCAGAATGGCAAAATAAATGTTGGCTGTGTCATAACAGAATGCTTAAAGGCTCGGATGTAACATAAATGATGAAATAAGGGTCGGAACGTGAAGTAAGTCTCGTAAATGTCACTGGATAGTGTAAAATAGGGTCGGAAGAAAGGAAAGAAGACGGTATCAAGGCTCGGGAGGTGTGGTAAGTGGCAGAAACGGGTGGACAAGCGTAGCGGTGGAGAAGGGAATGTTTAAGTTTGAATGGAATGAAAAAATGGAGGGTAGAGCCAAATGAAATGCTGGACTCCCTCGCGGTGGGCTCCAGTTGTAAAGTTCTAAATGTGCCTGCGTGTGAGGCAAAAGAAAGGTGTGGGGCGATATGTTTGTCCCAGGGAGTCACAAGGCAATGCCAAATGGCCAGAAATGGAATAAGAAATGGTCGAGAAAGAGTGTACCACCGGTGTGGACAACTCCTATGGGGGCCTTCTCCAAAAGGAACTGGGTTCCGGACTTCCAATGCGTTCCCGGACTTAGGCTTAAACTGGGCATTCTAACATGAAGGAGAGCAGAAAAACTGTATTAGATAACTAATGACATGTCTAAGTAGTGCTCAACTAACATAAAACAATGTCAAATAGATAGAAATAGTAAAACCGGCCCAAAACAATGTAAACCGGTTGCAAACAAACATACCCGGACATCGGAATACCGGGAAACAACACCGGGAAGTGATCCCGGCCTGTATAAACCAACTCCGGCCGGTTTCTGTGCAACCCAGTCATGTAGGGGATCGATCCCGACCGGAAACACACTGGGAAGTCATCCGGTCTACCGGGATAGCGTCGGGACGACTGGGATAACATCAGATGAAGTGTGATGTTGTCGGATGCCCTATAAATCAGGAATACAGACATAGGGAACCAAGGTTCTCTACAGCGGAGTGGACTGCAGAATTGTGGGAGAACTCGGCTGTGGGTAGAAGATCGGCCCAATCTTGGGCTCTTCCTTGACAGAAGATCCGGAGGTACGTTTCCAGTTCTTGATTGACATGCTCTGTCTCTCCATCGGTCTGCGGGTGGTAAGCAGAGGATAGCCTTATGTCGAACTTGAGCAGTCTTGCTAGTTCTAAGGCGAAGGCAGAGGCGAACTGTGGTCCTCTGTTGGAGATGATGGTGTCATGGAGAGCAAAACGTGGGAAGATCCGAGTAAAAAACAGTTTAGCCACTTCTTCCGCATCAATAGATTTTGAACATGGGGTGAAAATTACCCCCTTCATAAGGCCATGGTCGACCACGACCATTATGGCATCAAAAGCGCCCATGCAGGGCAGTCCAGAGATGAGATCGATGGAGATCTGCTGGAAGGGGCAGGTGGCAGTGGAGGAAAGCGGGGACAGGGGTGGTACTGTAGGGTGAGTATTAACCTTACTCGCCTGGCAAATGGTGCAGCCCAATACATATCTCCTGACAAAGGTAGCCATTCCCGGCCACCAATAGTCACATGAGAGTCATTGCTGTGTCCAAAAGACGCCTTCATGGCCCCCAACCGAGGAGGCATGAAGGGAAGATACTAACTCATGGCAGGCTGGTTCCAGGATGAATAGATGGTTCTTGTAGTACAGCTGCCCATCAGTAAACCTCCAATCGAGGAGCGTGGAGTGGGGGAGCAGTGGCAGTTCATCTTTTAGGGTGTCCATGGCCCACAGGACCAGTGGGTCTGAGGCGGAGGAAGCTGCGATCTTCTTGGCAAGGGCGAGGTCCAAGGCGCAGATAGCGACGTGTTCCAGGAGGTACTCACGGAGAGACGCATTGACCAGAATAATCATCATTAGCTTGTTGTCATCCGAGGTGTCAATGTCGTCCTTGCGCGAGAGTGCATCTGCCGGTCCCATCTGTGATCCTGGGGTGACTTGCCAGATTATGTCGAAATCCTGTAAGAAAAGGCTCCAACGAGCCTGCCATCGTGAGAGGTTCTGCAGGGAATGCATATACGAAAGGTTTTTATGGTCCATCATGATAGTTACCAGGTGTTTGGTACCTCTGAGGTACTGTCGCCATTCTTCCAGTGCTTTGATGACTGCTAATAACTCTCTGTCATAAATGTCATAGTTTCTCTCCACCGGGGCAAGCGTGGAGGAGAAATACGCTACTGGATGCAAATCGCTGTTACCATCAGCTTGCATCAAGACTGCTCCCACTGCAGTGAGGGAGGCGTCAGTCATCAACGTGAAGGGTTTATCGGTGTCGGGGAGAGTGAGGACCGGTGCCTGAATAAAAATCTTTTTTAATGTCTGGAATGCCGCTTCTTGAGCTTCTCCCCATGCCCACGGTTGCTTTGTCTTGGTGAGGAGGTGTAGTGGGGTGGCTGTGGCGGAGAAGTTTGGTATAAACTTTCTGTAAAAGTTACAAAATCCTATGAATGATTGGACTGCCTTTACTGATTGCGGCACGATCCAGTTAGTGATGGTGGAGAGCTTGGTGGAGTCCATCTTGACAACCCCTTCTCCAACTACCATGCCCAGGTACTCTACTTCTGGGGCATCAAACATACACTTGGAGATCTTCAGGGAAAGGTGCAATTCCCTCAGTTGTTGTAGGACCTTCTTTGTCCTGTCGTGGTGAGTATGAATATCTGCAGAGTGGATTAGTATATCGTCCATGTAAATGATCATCCATCCTTGTGCAATGTAGTCCATGAACGAATGGTTCATAAAAGCCTGAAAAGTTGCCGGCGAGTTGCATAGCCCAAAGAACATTACCATGGGTTCGAATAACCCAAGCGGGGTGACGAATGCCACTTTCCAATGGTTTTCAGGGTGGATGAGGATGTTGTTATATCCCCATCGTACATCGAACTTGGTGAAGTGCTTGGATCCTTTCAGCTTGTCCATGAGGTCGGAAATCAGTGGTAGAGGATAGGCACTTTTGACTGTATGCCCATTGAGATACCTGTAGTCTTGACAGGGTCTGAGCGTTCCATCCTTCTTTGGTACAAAGAAGAACGGTGCTGCTTGAGGGGACTTGGATGGAACGATCCTTCCTGTCTTGAGATGTTCCTCTATGAAGCTCTTACATGCTTCTTGTTCCTGTGGGTTCAGTGGATAAACCTTAGCTACCTTTGGGACGAAGGTGTTCTTTAGTTTGATGGTGTGATCAAAGGGACAGCTAGGAGGGAGTAGGTCATGGGTCTTTTTGGCAAAGACGTCTGCGAATTCTTCAAATTCCTGAGGCAGCTTTACCTCTGCCTTCTTGGCGTCTGAGGCTATCTGAGTGGACAGGGTGGTTTTGCAAATATACTCTCCTTTGAGCCACCCTTCCCTCTTTTTTAGCCAGCATTCAGTTGTTTCGTCGGGGTCCGTATCTAAGAACCTAAGTAGATACCGTTGTGGTACTGTGTCAGTGGGTTGTGGGGCAGGTCTGGGGTTATCCGGAAGGGTTACCACTCCTTCAGTCCAGTCTATCTTGGGGTTGACTCGTCTGAGCCACGTCATTCCTAGAATGATCTGAGGTCGTCAACAGCCGATGATCATTGGCGAGATCCAGTCGTTGTTCTCTCCTATAGAGAGGGTTATGTTAGTTCATGAGGTAATCATACCTTGGGAGTTCTCTGTTCCGTCCATGTTATAGGCCTTGACGGGTTCTATTGCAATGATGGGGGTGCCCAACTTCTTGATAAGGGCAGGGTCGATAAAATTTCCTGTGGCACCACAATCTACCAGGGCGGTGGTTTCGATGGTTTTGGCTCCGTGCTTCAATGTCACCGAGAAGCGTATAGATCTATTGTTGCAAGAACTAAGTAGTACAGGAGCGATCACATGAGAGGTGGATGTCAAGGCGGCCTCTCCCTTTAAAAACCCTCATTAGCTCCCTCTGGAGTGGTTTCTTCTTCTTTGTAGCAGGTCTTCAGGACTGCTAGGACTTCTTCCTTGCTGCAACCTTTCTTTTCAAGGGTGCGGATGTACTCCTCGATGGGAGATAGCTTGGGCGGCGGTGGAGGTGGGGTTTTGACAGCAGCGATGGTGGTGGTGCAGGGGGATTGCAGGGATCTTTTCTTGTAGTTGCTGTGATTCCTGGAAGAACAGCCTTTTCTTTTGCAAATGAAACACAGGTGTTCTCTGATGCAACAGGCCTTGTCTGATGGAGACAGCCTGATGGTGTCAATCTCCATGGCATTTGGATCTCTACTGGTAGAAGTCGGAAACCATCCTCCAGCCCTGATGGACTGGATTAGGTTTTGCTGTTTGTGGAACTTCTGGGCGTCAGCGATCCACTTGGCCAACGTATCTGGGATGGTGGCCTGCATTAGTATGAGGTTTCCTAACTTTTCGTCTAGGCCCCTAAGGAATTTCCTGCAGATCTCCCCTTCATTGGAGATCTTTGCCTTGGCCTGTAAAGAAAGGAAGTCTTGAACATATTCCTGGAATCCGTTGTCGATCCTAGTAGCAGGGTCGCGCCGAACCCTTTGCCTGATATAGTCTAATGTGTTAGTGGCATTCTGCTTTTCCTCGAATGGGACAAATGCTGCAAGAAATTCTTTCTCCAGCGTGGCAAAGTCTTTACCTGTGGCATTGGTATCGTTCATCTTGTCGTACCAGCCCTCTGAGAATTGGACTCCTCATCCAGCGCTCATCTTGTTAAGCACTGTGAATATCTTGGATTCGTCAGTCGCGAATAGTGATGAATTAACTGCGAAGTGGCCCTTTATGGCCTTGATCCATCTCATGGCATCATCTGACTTTCCTGAGAAGTCGGCAGGGAGCGTCGATTTGAGCTCGGATTTGGACGTCATGTTGTCTGGTGAAGGTGAACGTGTTACTGGGGCGTTCCAAACATGTGGTGTCGGGGGTAGGCTCACTACGTATTGTCGAAAGCTAGCGACGTTTTCGCTAGGGCTGCTGGATGCTTCTAGTTCGCCAGGTGCGTCTACAGCGATACTCTCTTGTTCTTCCTCAGAAGATTCTTCATTGTCATCGGGGACGCAAAACGTTGCTGCTCGGGCTGCTTGTGATAAAGCACGTATGAGAGGGGATCCTCTCCTTTCTTGGGGGTCTTTCTGACGAGGGGTGCCGGCAGAGGAGCTGGTAATCCTATGAGAGGGGCATTGGGGATCAATGGTGGGTGAGCTTTCTTAAAAAAGAAGAGGCAGGGGACAAGCCAATTCTTTTGTAATGGTTGTGGTTTACTATTACCAGCGACTGACTTCTACCTCTGGGCTATTGGCCGACTTGGGCTAGGGAGGCACTCATGAAGAGGCTCAACATCCTAGGACAAGTGTAGAAGTGTCTTGGTTAGCGGGGCGACTCTTCTGAGTTGGCTAACAATCCGCACTGTCTCGTAGTGCGGCGCTTGACTAGCAGGACGACCCACTCGGGGTTAGCTATCAACTGGAGGATGGACCTTCACTAGGTCAAAGAAAGCACCTGGACAAGGTACTTGGCAACTCTCCTCAGAAGAGGCGTGCAAGGATGTGCAGTACTTCCTGATAGAAGGGTAGGCGAAGATAGAGCCGTACTTCCTTGAAGAAGAGTAGGCGGAGGCGGAGCTTAGCAATAGTTAACCACAAAGAGTGTAGTAAGAATTGGCTGGGGAACCGCTACTTTACATGGAGGTTTAAATAGTGTCTACCTACGAGCGGCTATGCCTACAGCCAAGGACGGTAACCATCTATCAAAGATGGTAGTAGAGGTAATGCATCAAAAGATGAAGATGAAACAAGCGGTGTAACAGCCATCAAAGATGGGGGCGAAGTCTGAATGCTATAGTAACGGGATCAGGCGGATGTCATCTGAATACAGAATGACGAGGTATGGAATGTATACTTCCTGTGTAATCAGTCCCTTCCAAATGCGAATGAAGAAAATAAGTAGGAGGTGACCATGAAGAAACAAAACTGTAACACACACTATGCACACCACGACCGCTCATAGTGGTGTCAAGGATGAAGGAGTATAATGAGATCACAAATAGGCTTATCTTTGCCATCTCGAAGCCAAGATAAATGGTCGTACAAACAATCAATTGCACCCAATTCGCTACACGAAACTAAAGAACACACACATCACATGTACCTATTGGATGTACTTAGCAATGGTACTAAGGAGGGGAACACTGTAAACATACTAGGAGTCCATTTCTCCACCGTTCAACGAGGCCTCATCCACACTCTCTTTGCACACATTGTCGTCATATCCAATATGGGATCTAACCTCCTCTTCCAACTGGTCAGCTTGCAGCTCCGCCACAGAGAATGTCAAAAGGTCTTCACAGTATGCTTCATAAGTAAAATCCTGGAAGAGATTGAAGCCATCGACTTCTTTCGCAAGAGTAGCAAAATCTTCTTGGTCCTTTTGGCACCTGAAGTTCATCAACTTGAGGTAATGTTCAACCTCCTTGGACTCCCATGCAGACGCTAGCGCACGGTGATGCCTAGCCTCACGACCTGCATGCTTCATCAATACAGCCACTTGTAACTCCTTATCCAATAGCTCCTTAACACCATTGGCAAAGAGTTGACCACCCTATGGAGAAATTATGTTGCGCATATTACTGGGTTAGTTGAGAACTCACCTCTTTCACATCGGCATGAGCTATAGTCCTGTTAGTACCACAGCTGAGCATCCTCATAGTGAAACGCAGTTCCAGAGCCTTCACAAAGTTGGGCCTTCGATAGGGTTTGAATCCCTTACACAAGTATTCCAAAAGCCTTTGCCGCTCTTGCTTGCTCCGGGTTGACTCAGAGGTGGTGTTGGTATCGGAAGACTTTTCTGTGGGACAGGGAGAAGACGGAGGGAGAGGATGTGAAGAGAAGTGAATGGGGCTTGATGGCTTGATTGGATAATCAAAGCTGTCTAGTATAATCTCATCCTCTGGTGTTTGAATCATGGCCATATAGAATAGGGTAAGGAGCATTTCAGCGATTCAGCAGAGGTACAGGTCGATATGTGGGAGTGCAACTCATCACCAAGCGTTGGAGTCTGAAAGACTTAGTAGAATTTCACAATCGATGAGCATCAACCCTGAGTCTGCATGCATACTGGAAATTCCAGACAATTATTCTAATGGCTGGTAAGTATCTGATTTTTGGTCTCCGTCATTTTTTGACAGTGGTTGTCTATACATAGTTTTTGCTGCCCAAATTGTCAGACAGTATTCCAAGGCTTTGCAACGCTAACACAGCACCTCAACTCCAGTGATTCATGCTGGCTGTCTAATCCATGGGGTTCTGGATCTTCCTTGGGAGGTCAAAGTCTTGGTCCAAACTCAGACAGGTATCCTCAGGCGCACGGTCATCCGAAGATGGCCCAATATCACCTGCAATCAGGATATACTTTCAGGCCTGGTGAAAACACTTTCCAGAGGATGGCAGACAATTCCTACCATGAAGAAAGAAAGACCAATGTCTACTATCCATTCAGATCATGAGAAGAGTGGTCACTCGCCCGCTTCCTTGTGGAGCATCTCCCACAATCCCTTATCAACATGTTTCTTTGACTTCCTTGGGTACCAGTAGTCCTGTTCAATATTACAACTGCTCTTACTAACTAACATGCTAGTTCTCTGAGAATGCAAGGCCTTCATTCAAATCTGCTGCGGAGCTTTTGGCCTGGGTGGACACGTTACCCCCAGGACCCTGATGGCACAGCATGACCCTCGAGGTAGAGGGCTACAAAACAACCAACCCGATACCTCTTATCTGGTGCAATGGGCTAGAGGTTGTGCAGTCACTTTTTGGAGATCCGACATTTGGTCCTCACATGCTATTCGACCCTCTTGAAGTGAAGAGCAGTGCCAGAGGTCATGAATATTGTGAATGGTTTTCCACCAGTGAAGCTCATCGAATTCAGGTGAGGTCCAACACATTAACTACTATATTGTATTAACTTGACTGTGATGCAGAATGATCTTCCAGATGGTGCCACAATTGTCCCGATCTTTGCAGCGTTTGACAAGACACCTGTGACAAGGATGACTGGCAGACTAGAAATGCATCCCCTGTTCCTCACGATTGGCAATATCACTAGCCATATTCATATGGCTATGACCTCTCATGCCTGGCAGTGCACAGCGTTTCTACCAATACCTCACTTCGAGGTCCATTCCGAGTTTCAAACAATCTTGCAAACCCATGTCTGGTACAAATGTATAGATATCGTTGTCATGAACCTGAAGTGAGCAGCATCCTTCAGAACTTTTATGTCTGATCCCAGTAGCAATCTGTGGTATTGTTTCACCCCCATCGCTGCCTGGATGGCAGATCTTCTAGAACAACTGATGATTGCCTGTGTATCCAGGACCGCCTCTCCCATAACCGAAGCAACTCATAAGCAGTTCGGCGATGCTACAGTTCACACTCCCCACACGGGTGAGCACACTCTCACACAGATCTACAAGGTCAGACGAGCAGTAGATCTGTGGAATCTGGCACACTTTCAGAAAGCTGCAAAGGTGGAAAACCTCAGCAGTGTTCATCAGCCATTCTGGAGGGACTGGCTTTACACTGAACCCTCAGTCTTTCTTGTGCCTGAGATTCTCCATTTTTGTCACAAATTTTTCTTCAACCACATTCTCAAGTGGTGCAAGGAAGTACTTGGTGCAGAGCTCAACTCCTGATTCAAGGTCCATCACAAACGTGTAGCAGCTAGGCACTTTGCGAACGGTGTTTCCCACATCAAGCAAATGACGGGCAGGGAACACTGTGATATCCAGCGCATGATTGTTGCGATGCTAGTTGGTCGTGCTCCTCCCAAATTCATTCGTGCAGTTCATTCCCTTATTGATTTCATATACAGTCGACTTTCTCATAATGTATGTGGTCACACTGTATATTTCTCATAGTGTATCAGCTTTGGATGGCTCACACTGTGGTATGCGGAGAATATACAGTAGAATGTATTATTGTATAATGTATAGGATAAATGGAGGTAATATACATTATGAGATTCAGCTCAAGGGGGAACTGGATGAAGACCTGGCCGGAAATTTGAAAATTTACAAAGAATGGAGTGGATTTGTGGAGTTGCCACATGCCACAAGCGTAGCATGGAATGAAGAGAGCCCTGGCTGATCACTGCTTATTGCTGGAGTGCCATGGAAAAAAATGGACTGTCGAAACTTTCCCCACCTTATGCCAACAGATCATCCAAAGTGCCAACCACGTCCAAAGCCCCCTCTGTACCAACAGAAGCCCAAGGAGGCCATATCTAAAAATGGCCCAACTCCAGCCAGCAGTGCAAAGCCTCGGGATAGCAAGCAATGTGAAAATCTCACCCTTTACAACTGGCTAGGGGTCTTTGCCTACATTGATGGACACCCAGGAGTCACACAATCAGATGTGGTCAGCTTTTTCAAAACAAAGGCTGATGGCGCACTTGAGTTTACTCAGGCATCTCTTTCTCAGAAGCTAAAAATGCGGACAGAGCTTGAGAACCATGCAAAGTCCAATCCAACTGCACTGTCAAGCAAGTGGCCACGGATTGTCACTCGACCAGATGTTGAGGAAGCTCTTATCTTATGGGTTCACAGCATGCAGTCAAAGGGCGAGGTTACCAGTGGTCCAATGCTCTGTGAGAAACGCCAGTGACTTGAGAAGCAAATGGGAGTCCCTGATGCTGAACAGCTGACTGGTGATGGGTGGATTGCCCCCTTTTGCAAGACATACAATATCAAGGAGCATCAGCGACATGGGGAGGCAGGGTCAGTTGATTTGAATGCAGTCAAAGAGGAGCAAGAACGCATTTCAAAGATTTTGTCGACATTCCCAAAGAAGGATCAATGGAATTTTGACAAGTCAAGCATGTTTCCACTGTAAGAAATATGACTTCAGTTTTATGCAAAAAAATCACACCTTTAAATACAGAGCACCCTCTGATCAAGGACTTGCAACAAAGCAAATGAGTGAAAAGAAGAAAGAATGGTTCCGTTTAACAATAGGATTTGCTGTGAATGCAGACGGAAGTGAGAAGCTCCCACTCTTTTATATTGGCTATGCTTGGAAGCCACACTGCTTCAATAGCAAGACACCACAAAGTGCCGGTTTTCACTATCAAAGCAACAAGAAGGCTTGGATGACTCGTGAGCTGTTTGAAGAGTAAGAGTTCAGAATAGCTTGAATTTATTCAGTGAATTTAACATCTCTGATGTACAGATGGGTCAGGGTAC